>WNWU01000105.1:2574235-2590692 GCA_012654045.1 Ptyas mucosa
ATAAATAAATAAATAAATAAATAAATAAATAAATAAATAAATAAATATGTGAATATACATCTCCCTAACTCTTATTTAGCATGCAACCTTCCGGTACCACTGTGTCATTAGCATAGCTGTGTATTCTTTGTGCATATATTCACAAAGAGATGCAGATATTTAGTTATTTACTGCTAAATGATCAAGAAAGAGACATAAAACATTCAAATAACCTGACTAACTTGCGCAGAAGCCAGTCACAATTATAAAGTTTGAACCAACATCTTCTAGAGACAAGACTAACAACATGTACTATGTTTCAGTGACATGTCAGTGTAAAATATGCCAATGCAATTCATCGGAGAGCATACCCAGAAATTTGCACTAATGATTGCAAAAACAAAAATTGCCACCTTTCTAAAAATTTAAGGAATTGATCTTGCAGTAGCTGTTCTATAATCACCAACTGTGGTTGATCTGAGAATTCGCTACCAAGAGATACAAAGAACCTGAGGTGCTAGGCATGCTATAAAGGATGGTTTAATAGTCATAGATTCAAAATCACAGAAGCAGTATTGGTGAGGAATATTATAATATCTCCTCTTTGTCACCATGGAGGGCAAGGCAGTGATTTGTGCTAATATCGTTGCCTTGTAACATCACAGAAATATTTAGGCCTGAAGAAGGACACGCTTGTGAGTATTCACCAGTGGACTGTGAGAACTTTGAACTGATTCTTAAGAGCATTCAGAGTCCAAAGTCAGAATGGAAAGCATGCCCGAAAATGAACCAGAAGAAGGAACAATGGGTGAGACCTTAATAGCAAGGTTTAGTACAAAAGGAAGGTCAAATCTGGAAGTATTTAACTGAGTTAAGTACGAGGTATCTATCTGCATAGAAATCAAAATATCCACTTGCTTTGGAATCCTAGACATCAAATGGAGAAGATTGAGCAAAGCATCTTGCCCAAAAGATTACAGGTAAACCACAGTTCAGTGGTAGGTTTTTTGTTTTTTTTAAAATTTGATTTATATGCCGCCCTTCTCCGGAGACTCAGGGCGGCTTACAATGCGTTAAGCAATAGCCTTCATACCTTTGTATATTTTTATACAAAGTCAGCTTATTGCCCCCACAACTGGGTCCTCATTTTACCCACCTTAGAAAGGATGGAAGGCTGAGTCGACCTTGAGTCTGGTGAGAATTGAACTCGCAGTAATTGCAGGCAGCTGGATGTTAAATGCTGCCTTAGTAGGAGGCATTAGTCTCCTACGCCACTCAGGCTCTTATTCGGACCAATTTGCAAGAACCGGTAGTAAAACCAACGGGAGGTTCTGCCCACTGACCCAGACGTCATCATAGGTGATCTGCGCATGCGTAGAAGAGCGCACGCGGGCACGATGCGAACCGGTAGTAAAGGTAAGTAGAACCCACCCCTGCAACGGTTGTATGACAAGAGAAAGTTTACATCAGGTGCATATTGTGTGCTATCTCTGTTTTCTCATCCCCTCCAAGACTGAGAACAGTTTAGCAGCACCAGTTTCTGTATCTCACAGAAACATAGCAGGGGAGACTCTGAATTCTAGTGGAAGAGAATATCTGTAGCTCAGGGTTGAACTGTGAAGTTCTTGGTGCTGATAATTTGCTTCCAGACATTTCATTACCCAACTAGGCAACATCATTAGTGCGCTCCTTGGCTAATGAAATCTCCACAAGCAAACGACGAAGCTGAGAGAGCACCAAGAACCCCACCGACTGAATTCTGCCAATGAAAACTCTTAAGATTGGTCATTTATCGACAATGACTTCACGGTGCAGTCTCTTCATTACAGCTGTACCTTGCAGGCTGATTTGGAGCCTAGCTGTGACTGAGATTCCCAACTGGCATATTAAGATGATAAACTACCCAAGGGGTATGAGAGTCTCCTAGGATTTGGGAGACAGATGGTCTGACTTTCTCTCTCTTTAGATCCCATCTCCCAATCCTCAAGCCCTCTTCCTAAAATATTTATTCTTCCTGGATCTGTTGAGAAAGAAAGAGAGGATGAAAGAAGGGGGGGAAAAAAATAAAGCACCATTTCTGTAGCATAGTAACTATGCCATGAAATCAAATATCGGTGTTTGTATTTTCTCTAAAATGAGCAACTGAGTTCATGTAAGGATTTTAGGGAGTAAGTGAGTAAATGGCTGCCCTGCAGAACTCTGCCTTACAAATCTAAGCAGCTGGGTGGATGTGTCTGACTCCCTTTCTGTTAGTCTGTTTTCCCCAGTGGATTTGCCTGGTAAAGATTAGCTGGCAATTGGCTAATCTTGTTCATGGTTAGGTGTTAAGGTCATAGAAAATCTGGCTGAATTCCATCAGAGTGAAAGGGATAATGACTCAAAACAAGGGTTTTTTTTAAAAAAAGGGGGGGGGGGATCTCAGAGCTGTGATTTGTTCAACTCTCTCCAGTCAACACATGTCCTACTTGCTCTGAAATTCAAGTGAAGAGCCACTGAAAGTAAAAAGAAAAAGAAAAAGAATGCAGCATATACACAGTTGCTTTTTTCATGTTTCTCCACACCCAAGTAAAATTAAAGCTGTAAGAGAAAAGGAATGGAAAACATATATCAACAGTGAAAAAAGCAAGGTTCTACATTTAGGCAAGAAAAACAAAATGCACAGGTACAGCATATGTGGTACCTTGCTCAATAGTAGTAACTGTGAGAGGGACCTTGGAGTCCTAGTGGGCAACCATTTAGATATGAGCCAGCCGTGTGCAGCAGCTGCCAAAAAAGCCAACACAGTTATAGGCTGCATAAACAGAGGGATAGAATCAAGATCAAGTGAAGTGTTAATACCACTTTATAATGCCTTGGTAAGGCCACACTTGGAATACTGCATTCAGTTCTGGTCTCCACGATGTAAACAAAGATGTGGAGACTCTAGAAAGAGTGCAGAGAAGAGCAACAAAGTTGATGAGGGGACTGGAGGCTAAAACATATGAAGAATGGTTGCAGGAACTGGGTATGTCTAGTTTAATGAAAAGAAAGACCAGGGGAGACACGATAGCAGTGATCCCATATCTCAGGGGTTGCCACAAAGAAGAAGGAGTCAAACTATTCTCCAAAGCACCTGAGGTTAGAACAAGAAGCAATGGGTGGAAATTAATCAAGGAGAGAAGCAATTTAGAACTAAGGAGAAATTTCCTGACAGTGAGAACAATTAATCAGTGGAACAACTTGCCTCCAGAAGTTGTAAATGCTCCAACACTGGAAGTTTTAAAGAAGATGTTGGATAACCATTTGTCTGAAGTGGTGTAGGGTTTCCTGCCTAAGCAGGGGGTTGGACTAGAAGACCTCCAAAGTCCCTTCCAACTCTGTTATTCTATTCTATTCTATATTATGCAAGCTGCAGCTCAACTTGAAAAATAATTCTGCCCCGTTTTTTCCTTTAAAAAGACCCATGCCTTACAGGACTGCAGTCATATAAGATATTATGATACACACACAAAAAAAGCAGCGCAATTTAGCTTAATACATTGTGTGAACACCAACTAAGGTTTTTGATACCTATTAGTCATTATGGCTGTCATTGCCCACTGCATTGGAGACAGGAGATAATAAGTACTACAAAATATAATATGTGTGTGTCCTGCTTAAAAGATTTCCAATCCATCACTGGTTGGTCATTGTATAGATAGACCGATGGCCTAAAGCAGTGTTTTCAATCTCTGCAACTTTAAGAAGTGAAGAGTTCAGCTCCTAGAATGCTGACTGGGGAATTCTGGGAGTTGAAGTCCTCATCTCTTAAAGTTACAGGAGGTTAAGAAATGCTGGACTAAAGAAGTATTGGTTTAATCCATCCCAAGCTCCAAGTATAACAACTCTCAATTTTCTTGATGCTTTCATTCTGGGCATGATCTAACTAGTTTCGTCTATGGTTAATGCAGTGGATAAGTAAAGGCTCAGTTTTTCCACTTAAACCCATTCAAAGCTCACTTTTTAGTAGCAGTATTAGCAATAGCAGAGAACATTTTTTTAAAAAATGTCAACCTTTCCACTGAAATCCACCCTGTAGCTGTTTTCTGCACACTGAGATTGCTTTCTTTGATGTTTGAAACCACAGCTTGCCTTTAGAAGTTGTGAGCGCTCCATCACAGGAGGTTTCTAAAAAGAGGTTGGCTAGCCATTTGTCCAGAATCATGTAAGGTCTCCTACTTGAGCAGGGGGTTGGACTAGAAGACCTCCAAGGCCCCTTCCAACTCTGTTATTCTGTTTCTGTTTCTCTTGCCCCTTATCTGACTATTGTCTAGTAATCTATGGCTCTTCCACCTTTCTTCCAAGGTTATTCCCACATACTGTTAGTCTTGAACATATGACTACAAATGGGATCAGAATTAGAAGTTGTCTTTCACCTCTGATCTTCTTTTCTTCTTTTCTTCTTTTCTTCTTTTCTTCTTTTCTTCTTTTCTTCTTTTCTTCTTTTATTGATTGATTGGTTCGATTTATATGCCGCCCTTCTCCGGAGACTCAGGGTGGCTTACAATGCGTTAAGCAATAGCCTTCATACTTTTGTATATACCTGCTTAGTAGGGCTTTCGGGCCCCCCCTAAGCGGTGTTCTTTTTTATACAAAGTCAGCTTATTGCCCCCACAATCCGGGTCCTCATTTTATCTACCTCGAAAGGATGGAAGGCTGAGTCAACCTTGAGCCTTCTCTTCCTATTCCCATGGAGTTAAAGGCCAGAAGGAAGTTTTAAAGTGCAGAATGCTATTATTTTTGTACTTCTATGAGCCAGTCCTCTGATTACCTCAAGAGGCTTGAATAATAGTTCCCTAATTTAAAGACAAAGGCTGCAGACTTGACAGAAGGCCTGTTAGCTATTATTTGAACCCTTACTTCACACTTCCAGGTATAAGTCTAATACTTAAAAACATTCGTCGTTTCGGCAGAATAATAAGCTACTTAGTTAGCATCTCTGCCGGATGTTGTTATTTCATAATGAAAACACTTCCCAAGTGTTCTTCCCAAAAGTGCTTTCATTTACTTTGAACAGTTACGTTATCTTTACAGACAAACATTCCTGTGATAAATTGGACTTCCCATCCAATGTTTCTGAGGTTACCAAGCTGGGGGAAGATGGGCCAGATTATATGTTTTCCTTCTACAGAACCAAAAGAATATATTCAGATGCCAACTGGAATCATATAAATAGGGCAATATCGTGCTTAGAAAGCAAATAGTGTCCTGTTTGAACTTGGCAAGCCAGATTTATAAATAATTTTGGCTTGACATCTGCAAGCTCCCGATTTTCCCAGGGGTAGTCAAATATCTGTAATTCGTCCTTAAAAATAACTGAGCACCCAACTAAGGAGTTTATGAAGCTCAGCTTGGAATTTCTTTACTGTGTTGACAGATGAAAAGGGTGAAAAAACTTGGGAGAACATTACAGAATCTTTTCATCCACTACATCCTTCCTCAACCTCCCGTGTACGCAAGACAAAATTTATAGACAAAGCTACACATTAAGTGCACACTGAGGCATAAAGCCAATCAATGTAAATGACAGTTTTAAAAAGAGATCATTATGAGACTGAAATTATAATACACTGAATATTATTGTCAGACCAAGGGGCACTTTTCCCCCCAAGGAGTATTGACTAGTCTTGGTTGTTAAGTGGATCAGACTTCTAAGGATAAGTCATTAGGACAGACCGACCAGAAATGGTGGGATTTTAAGATGGATATGGTGAAAAATGATTAAAATTCAGTGGTTGAGGATCTTCTCCGAGATACAGAAAGTTTGCGAACTACAGCTAGAAATGGAAAATAAGTAAAAGGGGGAAAAATGATACTCAAAGCTTGCTTTCAAATAGGGACACAAAGCCAACAGATAAACTTCATTGGAAAACTAAGATCGTGGCTCCCGGCCCTCTCAATTCCTGGTAAATAGATGGGGAAGAAATGGAGGTAGTGACAGATTTTATTTTCCTGGCCTCCAAGATCACCGCACATGGGGACTACAAGGAAGAAATTAAAAGGTGCTTGTTCCTAGGGAGGAAAGCTATGGCAAATCTAGACAGCATACTAAAAAGCAGAGACATCACCCTGCCAACAAAAGTGCATATAGTCAAGGCTATGGTTTTCCCACTTGCAATGTATGGCTGTGAAAGCTGGACCATAAGGAAGGCTGAGCGCCAAAGAATTGAGGCCTTTGAACGATGGTGCTGGAGAAGACTCCTGTGAGTCCCTTGAACTGCAAGGCGATCAAACCGGTCAGTCCTAGAGGAGATCAACCCTGACTGCTCTTTAGAAGGCCAGATCCTGAAGATGAAACTCAAATACTTTGACCACCTAATGAGAAGGAAGGATTCACTGGATAAGAGCTAATGCTGGGAAAGATTGAGGGCAAAAGAAGAAGGGGACGACAGAGAATGAGGTGGCTGGATGGAGTCACTGAAGCAGTAGACGTGAGCTTAAATGGACTCCGGAGGATAGTAGAGGACAGGAAGGCCTGGAGGAATGTTGTCCATGGGGTCGTGATGGGTCGGACATGACTTCGCAACTAACAACAAAACTTTGTTGCCAGACAAGATTTGGAAATGGAAAAACAATATTCTCAGTGCAGCAGAAAAATGCATTTGGTTACCCCTGTTGTGGCTCCGACCCCCGAGCCCATCGTATCAGAGGAAGAAGGCTCCGAACATGAAGGAGAGGAGCTGGCCAGGCCTCCCTCCCCCGGCCCCTCCTCTCTGACAATTCCTCAGGTGTCAGCCGAAGGAGAGGAGATTGGCCAGGAGCCAGGTGTCTCCGATCAGTCGGAGAGTGATGAGGGAGACAAATTGTGGCTGGACCCACGTCAGCGTCGACGTGCTAAACAATCACAGCAGAAGAGGAGGCGTGCCAGGGATTAAGCTGAGTCACTGGACCACACCCCACAGGCTATATAAAGGAGGGGTGCGGCCGTTTAGATTCTGTGACGGACAAAGTTTAATTCTTGCAAGCTTCTTTGGTGCAAAACCTCAGTCTGCTGAAGGATTGTGAATTGGACTGTTTTTTCCCAGCCGGTGTGTTTTGCATTTGTTATCTGGTGGAGGAACATCCCCCCTTCTTGTTATAGTAAAGAACTTGGCAGCCGGTTCCCGTAGAGCTGTCAAGCCTCTGATAACGGACCGTTTGTGTGTGCCAATTATTTAACCCTCGACTGTCTGTGTGGGTTTGTGTGTGTGGAGGACGGGGACAGAACAACCCCTTAGAATCTTCACCTATTTCTGTAAAATAGGCTGTTCATCTAGCTTTGGGATGATTTTGGATGTAAATAACTTATCTGGTTTCAAAATGTGAAGAACCATTTGCAGTATGAGTTTTAACTGTCTTCTTTTACTGATTTAAAGCTGTTGGTTTGTGTTCTTTAGTTTCAAATTTTTATTTTAACACAAAATTTTACTTCTCGTATCATGCCTCTGAAAAGAATATTATTTTAGGACACGCAGCAGTTCTGTAAAAGTCCTGCTAAATAAACACCATTGAGATTCTGATTAGGCTGTGGATGGAGGAGGATGGTGGATGGAGGAGAGACAAATGGTAACTAAACAGAGAATCGCATAGTTAAGCAGGCACCAGTTAAAGCTGGTGCCTGCTTTTTCAATTTTGACCACTTTAAGATGGATGGACTTCAACTCCCAGAATTCCCCAGCCAGTTTGGCAACTTAAGATCTGTGTGTCAAAGACTATATTTCATAGACTGGAATATATCAGCCAATGAATAGGCATAGCAACTAAGTCAGCCAATGGGGACTTTGGATAGACATGGTAACAGGTCAGCCAATGGGGACTGTTTAGAAACAGAAACTTAAGTAAGAAAGTCTTCTGGGAGTGGTATAGTCCTGCAGCTTTAATATCTGAGTCTGATTCTGTGCTGAGAACTAAATAAATCTGGGCTTGCCTGCTCTGAACTGAGAACTCAAACTAGTCTGCTGTGCTCTGCTTGTGTTCTGCTTGTAACTGTTACCAGGTTGGAAGAAATCAGCTGTTGGTATTGTAAATTTACTTCATGTATTATTATGTATATAAAGAAGTTAATGAATCCTGCTGAATCAGTTTACCTGTGTGTGCTTTCTGGATTTGATTTTGCAACAAACTCTGACACTGTGAATATGCCAGCTTGGGAATTCTGGGAATTAAAGTCTGCCCCATCTTAAAATTCTTAAGGCTGAGAAACACTGGACTAAAGGAAGAGGAGTCCACAGCCAGAGTTTCTCATGATTTATACATGTTATTCTCTCAACTCTTCTCTCAGATCCCAACCAAAGGTGCATCTTTAAAGTATGTTTATAACCCTAATAAAAGGAAGCAACCTGAGGCCCAGGGGGAGTCAATAATGCTTCCCTTTGCCCACTCCTCCCCATTGTTGTTGAATTCATTTCTGCGAATGTGTGTGGTCAGGAATTCTCTTCCCGGTACCTTATGTACCATATGTAACCCAATTTTAACTTGAATCATATATAGAGAAATTATTTTTATGCTAGCATATTGGGCATAAATAAAAATGAAACAAGTGTTAATGCACCAATTAGTCTTTTCACTCTTTTAAATACACCATATGATACTCCGGCTCAATGTGAACTCTCAATGTAAGAACAAAGTAGGCAAATGCTTGCAAGTGATTACATTTTGTAAACAGCTATACTACCACAAAAGATTTCTGATTAGGTAAGACATTCAAGTTCTTTCTCTTTCTTTCTCTTTCTCTTTCTCTCTCTCTCTCTCGCTATCACACACTCTCTCTCTCTCACTCACTCTCTTTCTCTTTCTCTCTCTCTCTCTCTCTCTTTCTCTCCCCACATCAGAGGTGGGTTCTAAAATTTTTTACTACTGGTTCTGTGGGCGTAGGCGTGACTTATTTTGTGGGCGTGGTTTGATGGTCATGTGACAAGCAACGCTTTAGGATTTAGCAGAAGTACCGGTCTACCCATTTGTTTTTGGAGCGTTCAGGTCTACCTATTTGTTTTTGGAGCATACCACCACACTGCCTTTTACCGCTGATCAGCTGTAGGATGGTGGCCCTTTGAAGCGCTGCGGCAAGAATTTAAACAGTTTTTTGCCACTCTGCCACCACCGAGAGCATTGGAAACTGCTTTCAGGCAGCTTGGCCTCAATTGCCAATCTAGCATCACCGAGCGATTTACAAGGAGTGGATCGGTTCTAGCCGATCAGTTGGGAGGCTTCTTGGCTTCTCAATTTAAAGCTAAGGTGTCTTGGTTTGGTTTTTTTTTTCCTCTTCTTTGTGAAGTGAGCCCTGATTTTTTCCTTCTAGCCGATCAGCTGGGACTCAGGAGGCAGCGAATAGATTGGAGGTGGGACCAGGCAGAGTGGTATTTACCGGTTCCCTGAACTACTCAAAATTTACACTACCAGTTCGCAAGAACCGGGGAGAACTGGTAGCAACCCACCACTGCTCCACATCCACATCCCATATTCTCACAAGGGTAAGAATATCAGTTTTGAGCTCGCTTACAAAAAGTCATATCACATTTTTTCTGGGATTCACCAAAATTGCATCAAATATCCAGTCAAAAACTCTGCTTTCTCTGGGAGTTACAGCCCAGCATACCTGGAGGGCATTGTACTAGTAAGGCTGACCTAGAAGCAATTGATCACTTTCCTCTTGGATTCTGTTGATGGTTCATACATCACACATATTTCAAATAAATGGACACATTATCCATGTCATGATCAATATAATTCTTCAATATTGCTGAGCTATATTGCTATTCTTCTCCAAAATTATGGTCCAGGATGGTGATATTTAAAAAGCAGCCTCATTTCTATCATTTAGATTACCCTACTAAGCCATCTTTTCTTTCCAGCTGTGGTCCTGCAAAGACCCACCTGATTTCAAAGCCATATCTCATGTTGGACCTCCGGGTTGTTTCCTATTCTTGGTTTTTGTGCTAGTCCTGATGATGTTACCTAGTTTGGGTAATGAAATGTCTGCAAGAAGCAACCAAGCTCAGAGAGATCTATGTCCAACCCACCCTGAATTCCAATTTGCTTTGATTGTTAGTTCAGCTTCTTGTAGAGAGCGTAGCACACCATAAACCTGTATATTGGAGCTCAAGTAGTTGGGATGCTGGGCAGGAAGTTAGCGAGCTTTTCTTCAAGACCCAAGAGTTGCTGTGGGTTGAGCTCTTGTCCTTCACTCCAGCTCCTGCCAGAGACATGAAAGGAGCCCGCAGCTGGGCATCCCTTGGCAGACAATGGTGATGTCACCAGCTAATCCTCTGAACCTGGAAGTGCCTCAGTGCTTTTGACATGAGTGCAGCCTATGTTCATTGAACTGCCTGCACTCCTGATTTTCTGTACTTGTGTTGTGGCCCACCAGCGGCCTGCGCGGGTCATGGCTGATCCCGATGACGAGGAGGCTGGTGTGATGTCGCACCAGCAGCCTGCGCAGCCGGCGCTCGCACCGGACAGCGAGGAGGCTGAAGAGGATGTGATGCCAGAGGCAGAGACTCAGCCAGGGCCTTCAGAACCTCCAGAGGCTCCTTCAAGTGGAGAGAGCGAAGTGGAGAAGCCTCTTCTCAATGCTCGAGCACACAGGGCTGCCAAAAGGCAGGAGTGGCTACTCAGGAGGAGGAGGTCTACTCGAGAGTAGGGCTTGAGGATAATTGGCCACTCCCTTAGCCTATTTAAGTCCCACGCAGCTAGTGCTTTCTTGCTAGAAACAACGTCTCATTACTACAGAGCATCTTGGAGAGCGAGCGACTTCTCATATCTGATTTTCTGGGCTGATTGCCAACCTTTGTTGGACTTCATTCTTAATAACTTTGATAAGGGCCCTTTGCACGGGAAGGCCTGCATTCTTGAAAGGGGTTTGTTTGGAATTAAACAGTGTTTGTGAAGCTTGGTGTGTGTCACACTCTCTGGGAATCCGAAGCTGGGACAGAACAACTTGATGGGCAAGCTGCAAACTTCTTCTTTTTCCGCGCTATCCTCATTTGACTTCTCCATCTTATCCTAGAGCCTGCTCCAGCTCCCGTCCTTACTCCGGAACTTAGTATTCCTCCTGGTGAGATTGCCATAAAAGCATCATTTGCTGACTCTTAAGCACATTCGGGTGTCCACTTCACTCCTTCTCATTTGCTTCCATATCTGATAAGCAACACCAACCCATCCATCTTACTGTACTCATTCATCCTTTTAGGAGGAACATACACCTGCACGGTTTCTGTGAGGCTGATAGATTGAACGATTAGCAGGAAAAGGGAAGCAGAAGATAAAAACGATGCAAAGCATCTCATAAAATAAGAAACAACGCTCAAGGTTGACTACCAAACATTAGCAGCAGAGATAAGTGTGTTATTAGCCATTGATTATTCTACAGATAAATGAGATGGTGGAACCGCAGATGTAAAAATAATAATAATAATAATAATTCATTTGTGCTCTCTTTCCCTCCTTTGAAATGAAGAGTAAACTATTTGGAGCACCATAACTAGTTTTTCTTTATTTTATAAAAGTAGTCCTCAACTTACAACAGTTCGTTTAGTGAGCGTTCGAAGTTATGTCGGCACTAGAAAAAGTGACTTATGACTGTTTTTCACATATATGAATGTTGCAGCATTCCCATGTGATCAAAATTCAGATACTTGAAAACTGGCATGTATATAATGACACTTGCAGTGGCCTGGGGTTGATCTGATCACCATTTGTGAGTTTCTGACAAGCAAAGTCGGTGGGAAAGCCAGACCCTCTTAACAAACGCATTACTATTTATTGATTCAATTTATTGGTTCAATTTATATGCAGCCCTTCTCCGGAGACTCAGGGCGGCTTACAATGCGTTAAGCAATAGCCTTCATACTTTTGAATATACCTGCTTAGAAGGGCTTTCGGCCCCCCCAAGCGGTGTTCTTTTTTATACAAAGTCAGCTTACTGCCCCCACAATCTGGATCCTCATTTTACCTACCTCGAAAGGATGGAAGGCTGAGTCAACCTTGAGCCTGGTGAGATTCGAACTTGCAGTAATTGCAGGCAGCTGGTGTTACTTAACAGCACTTAGTCTGCTGCGCCACCAAGGCTCAAGCGAACAACTGCAGCGATTCACTTAACAATGGTGGCAAGAAAGGTCATAAAATGGGGCAAAGCTCAGTTAACAACTGTGTCCCTTAGCAAGAGAAAGGTTGGGTTCAATTGTGGTCGTAAATTGCAAAATTACCTTTATTCTTCCATCTTCTTTGCTGCAACGGTCATAAACACACACCAGCTGTCAAGCGCCCAAATTTTGATCACATGACCGAGGAATTAGTGCTGTGATGGCAAACCTATGGCACGCGTGCCACAGGTGGCAGGCAGAGACATATCTACGGGCACGCGAGCATTGCCCTAGCTCAGCTCTAGCATGTATGCGTACGCCAGCCAGATTATTTTTGGGCCTTTTGGGCCCACCAGAAATCAGAAATCTGGCCTCGGGGGGTGGGGTGGAGAAGCCCGTTTTCACTCTCCCCAGGCTCCTAGAAAACCTCTGGAGCCTGGGGAGGACAAAAAACAGGGCCCACTGTGCCATTGTGTGCCAAAAGCGTGGGGAGCGTGGGGAGGTCATGCATGCATGCATGGGGGGCGGGGCACATTGAATTGTGGGTGTGGGCACACGCGCGCTTGACACACACACCCCGCTCCCCCCCGCTTTTGGCATGTGATGGCAAAAAGGTTAGCCATCACTGGATTAGTGCAACAGTCATAAGTGTAAAAAATCAATCATAAGTCACTTTTTCCAGGGCCGTTGTAACTCCGAACAGTCACTAAACAAATGCTGATAGGTTAGTTTGTTGCTTACAAGATACTGGCTTCATCACTCCACGCTTTTCAACCTCAAATAGATTGAAACCTCTAAAATAGATTTAAAACGATGCTCCAAATATCCCCCTTCAAATCCCAGGAAAATCCAAAACGGCTCCTTTCGTCTTATTGTTCCCACTGCTCCCCGATCTTGCCTTCCCCCAAACAATTGCACGCACTTGCTTGCAAGAGAAACTGTGAGGCACAATGACATCGTCTCAAAACAGCTGTGAGGAAGATAAACTCGCTGGAACATTATGGGTTGATTTACTGGTGCTTTGCAATAGATGCCTGAACGCAACCTGTGATGCTAAACCCCGCTTGTGGAAGTCAGTGCACCAGCAAGTTTTGCCAGCCTTACAACTGCTCTTTTTATACATGGCACTAATTAAAATCCCCATCATTAAAGCTATTCTCCCAGCTGCTATGTTAACTGTAAATAGGCTGTGGGGGTACAGTATTACAACACATTTGCCAGCCAGCCTGCAGCTTGAAAATACTGTATGTTTAGTTTACTTAAGATTGAGCCCGACAAGATTTTCTGTTTTGTTTTGTTTTTTCCCCAGAGGAAAAAGATGCTCTCTACGCCAAGTGCATTCACCTCCCCAAAAATCAGCCTTTTCCCTTTGGTCCAAAGATGAAAACCTGCTTGACTTTGACACAAAACTTCCCTTTCTTTTAAAAAGCACCCAATCTCAATAAAACAGAGCCGGATTGCTGCTACGCGCACGTACCTCGGCGTCCAAAAACAAAGGCAGAGCACAATGTGTTGGCTCTCCCAAGCCATTCATTGCTTTGATGGATCTCTGAAAGTTTGTGTCTCCAAACTGGGAAGATCGTTTCCGAAATAATAAACTTCTTTCTCGCCACCAAGCACAATGCAATTAATTCCCCTCAATAACGACCGGGGTTTTTTTTGTTTTTGTTTTTTTTGCGAAAGAGCAATAAGGTGTCTCTGCAGGGGGTATCATTATCTTTAAATAATCACACCCCAGGAGATGAGGCAGGCACACTCCACTGCACTACGCCAGCATTTCAGGGCTCCAGAGTACAATTTGCTTCTGTTAACCACACCCTGACAGATCTAATGACAAATACGGACAATGGAGAAGCTGTCAAAAGCAGGGTGGGGGCCCCCGCGCGTCCTTTCCCCCTTCCTCTTGCCGAAGGAAGCCACAGTGCCTCAGCTCCCTCCTCTCCTTTCTTGCTAAGTTTGCCACCCCCCTCCGTTCAAAGCGAGGAGGAATCTTAAACTTGTGCTTTGGCACTGGCAGCAGATTGAAGCAGTAGCACCAACTGCGATGGGTTATGCATGCTAACATCCCCATTTCTAGGCAATAATACGAGCAACTCCCCATGCATAACAGAGAGTTATGACTTTGGAACGCCATGGCTTTTGACAAAAATCAAAACAGGCCCAGCTGTCTCTGACAGCCCAGGAAAGGCAAGCAGGAAGAGACATACAAGCAAAGCATTAAGAAATGGATGGCGACATCCCCTTTCAGAAGCTCTTCTTAAGCCTGGATTAGACTTCTCCATCATTGCGCACATATGCACCTGTTGTTCTGAGACGGGTTGCATGTTGTTGTTAGTTGCAAAGTTGGGTTTGACCCATCGTGATCCCATGGACAACGTTCCTCCAGGCCTTCCTGTCCTCTACTATCCTCCGGAGTCCATTTAAGCTCACGCCAACTGCTTCAGTGACTCCATCCAGCCACCTCCTTCTCTGCCATCCTCTTCTTCTTTTGCCCTCAATCATTCCAAGCATTAAGCTCTTCTCCAGTGAGTCCTTCCTTCTCATTAGGTGACCAAAGTATTTGAGTTTCATCTTCAGGATCTGGCCTTCTAAAGAGCAGTCAGGGTTGATCTCCTCTAGGACTGACTGGTTTGATCGCCTTGCAGTTCAAGAGACTCACAGGAGTCTTCTCCAGCACCATCGTTCAAAGGCCTCAATTCTTTGGTGCTCAGCCTTCCTTATCATCCAGCTTTCACAGCCATACATTGCAAGTGGGAAAACCGTAGCCTTGACTATATGCACTTTTGTTGGCAGGGTGATATCTCTGCCTTTTAGTAAGCTATCTAGATTTGCCGTTGTCCATGGGGTCGGACACGACTTCGCAACTAACAACAACAAAAGACATATCAAGCTGGCGTGTGAGATTAGAGGAAACTTCATTTAATTCTACAAGACTCTTGAACTATATCGGTAGTTTCATTTCTAAATGTTGGACTGGACAATGAGTATAAGCCATTTTGTCAAAATTATATGTATTCTAATTAACATTAATTTTCAAGACAACCCACTCCCCACCCCTTAAGTGGAAAAAAGTAAGGCAATCACAGGATAGTCAAGACAATAGCCGGCAGAAGTTGACAATATAATTATTGACTACACAAACTGCTGCACAATCAATATTTAAAGCACTTCGATCATTAAGTCTAGCAGGTATTTCATGGCTACAGTATGTGTCTAGGATTTAGGATAAGCAAGCTATAGATTTACAAATATGAGGACTATCACAGTTTCCGAGTGTTGAAGCATAGCCACTTTAAAATTGAAATTCACAGATTTTTATCAGCTATTGTTTCTATGGACTAACATAACTTTACAATCATTTAGCTCACAAGCGACTAATTTCATTCAGTTTCTGAGAGATATTTTTTTTCATATTGGAGTACAGGATAGAATTTCTTGAGTGGCCAGACAAAGGGCAGTAATGGACACAAGGAGATTGAGCAAAAGGCCCAGTAATGAGATTAACAATCTATAAGAATGTAAGAAAAGCTTTTCAACACAACCTAATTCATATTTACTCAGCAGTCAAATCTCTCTCTATTCAAATGCAGTTGCTTCCAGAAAAGTGTGTATGGGATTAAAATTAATAATATTAATACAATTATTAGCAACCATATGTTTATTCCAGAAAAGATAAGTGCTTAATTTGGGTGGCAAACAACATACTTTCACAACCTCAATTTCTGTATGTTATATTTGGTACATGACAAATTAGCTTAACTTTCTGAAATAATTTAAGTATGCTAGTATAGACTTGATATTTATCATGTATTGCAATCCACAAAGCAATGCATCTGTTAGAATTATTCCTAAATACAATATTTTCTATTGTAAAAGAATCTTGTGCATGAGAGGTCCTTGGTGCTACCTGAGCTTGCTTGTTTTCTTACAGATGTTTCATTACCCAAACTAGGTAATACTAGACCTCTCAATATTTTCCCTTATTGGCTTCCCTTTTCCCTTATGCCTACATCCTGTTTGTACATAGTAAACTCAGAAGTATAGTTAACTACGATGCCTACCTATTAATGAACTTGTCCTCCATTTAATATAATAAATTCTGGACCTACTTTTATGAGATAAAGAATAAAGAAATTATTATTAGATTTATTAGCTTGTCTTTTTTATGTGTGTCTGTCTCTATGTGTCTGAAACTTCAAGTAAGATTTCAAAAACTGATAGTCCTTGCTTTCTTCCTTAGAATGAGATGGGGAACTGACCCAGGGGTGCTATTCAGCAGGTTCTGACAGGTTCTGGAAAACTGGTAGCAGAAATTTTGAGTAGTTCGGAGAACCGGCAAATGCCACCTCTGGCTGGCCCCAGAGTGGGGTGGGAATGGAGATTTTGCAATATCCTTCCCCT
>WNWU01000105.1:2608150-2619160 GCA_012654045.1 Ptyas mucosa
AGAAAGAAAGAAAGAAAGAAAGAAAGAAAGAAAGAAAGAAAGAAAGAAAGAAAGAAAGAAAGAAAGAAAGAAAGAAAGAAAGAAAGTAAGTCAATGAGGGAAGACAGATTCACTTAACAACTGTATTACATGTAAAAATTGCAGTGGTTCCCTTAACAAAGGTATAAAAAGGGGAAAATTTCTGTCTCACTTAGCAACAGAAATTTTGGGCTTGGTTGTAGTCATATGTCAAGGACTACCTGTGTTAAATTTACATCCTGCCTTTTCCTTAGAAGTCAAATGAAATCCACCTGATGATCTTCCCTCATTTTATATCCACAACTCTATGAAATAGGTCTGGTTGATGATAGGAATCAGATGGAAATCATCCGGTCAACTATCAAGTAGTATTTGAGTCTCCATCTTCCCAACATTAATCTTAATCCAACATTTCAACTCTTGGCTCTATAATTTCCTAAAATATTCACATTCTGTATAGATTTATGCATCAGATTTATAGATTCGTGGAAGGATTTGACAAAAAGCAGTGAAAGTGAAGACCAAATTCCAGCAAAGCTTTAAAACAAGAGATGACCAAGAAAGGAAATTCAGGACCAAGATGAATGGGTCACAGCAGGGGAGAAATGTGGTAATCATAGTGCTCCAATTATTTCCTGAACTATTCAACAAGGCAGGTAGCTACTAAATCAATTTTAGACCAAATTAAATTCAAAAATAGAACTATAGTGTGGGGTTGGATAATCTTGTCGGTTTATTATTTTATTATTCAGCTTTTCCTTCATGGTTTTGCTATTTGCTGTCCAGAATTCTTTATCTTTAGGGATAACTTGTAAACACTGGTTGATAAATAAATAAAATTTAAAAATATAATCACATCTTTTATTTTTTTTAGTGGACATGCAACTTGTAGGAAAGAAAAAGTTAAGTAACAATATTACGAATACTATGCTAAAAGTTAGCTAAGATTAAAGAGATATTTTAGAATATAGAACAGAATAGAATTGTTTATTGGCCAAATGTGACTGGACACACAAGGAATTTGTCTTTGGTGCATATGCTCTCAATGTACATAAAAAGACAAGATACATTCATCAAGAATCACAAGGCACAACACCCAATGACGCATATGATTGCATTTGTTTGTTGTACTGGATTAATAAGAAAATTTTTAGGGAATCACAGCCATATGATACAAGATGGTTACAAAATATGTGGAATGGCTTTGGGATTTTATAATATAAAAATGAAAACTAAATAAGGCATAGAGCGAAAATCCACTAGATTAAGTTCAAAATGTGAGAAATATTGGAATAAAGTATTACCTGGTCTGTTGTATCTTTGGCAATAAACCAACCATCTCAAGATCCAGAATTTAGATTCTAGTATCATAGACTCATTGCGATTATAGGATTTCTTATGAAAAGATCAAGAAAAAAGCCACTGGAATATACAAGAATGCTTAGTTACATTTAGATCTGTTTTAACAAAATTCTGGTGAGAAAAAAAAAGAGGGTTTTGTAGACTATAGTGATGCTCATCAGATACTATTCAGAGGTTTTTGGTTTTGTTAGAACCATGTTCCTCAATGTTGGCAACAACTCCTGCAAGTTGAAGTCCATGCATCTTAAAGCTGCCAAGGTTGAGAAAAATTGTGTTAGAAGATGGTTAACATTGCAGAGATGGGTTTGTTTTCTTGCCATGACAATGGACCAGCCAATTCCAAGATTTCGCCAGCAGGATTGGTGGCATTAATCAGATGTTCATTTCATTGAAAGATAACGCTATTTTCTGGAATATTTCTTTCCAGTGTAATTACCAGTAGTACATGATTCTCCTTAACTTACCCACTGAAGAAGACATGCAGAATAATAACATCCATATAGTTCGTGCGTAGCCGTCTGATTATCATTCCTACTCGTTCCTAAGATTCTTTTATTTTTATTTTTATTTTGCCAGCTACCTTCCAGGACAAAATGGAGCCAAGACATCTGGGCAATATCCAAGTAAAAGCACCAAACACAGCAACACGTGAATACGGCCAATGCAGTAGATGTCCTCAGGACAATTGGCAACAAATCTCTGAGGCTTTATTGGGGTAGGTTTTCCAGCCCAACCAGAGATGTTATGCTGGACGTAGAATCTAGGCAAAGGCTGCTGGAAGGTTGACCACCCTTAACAATTTGGCACCAAGTTCAGGTCTGAGTTTCTACTCTCTATTGACTGCATATCATTGATGAATGTCTAAAGATCCTAAGACAGATCCTTATGGAATTCTTACCACTTGCTTCTCAACTAATTTCCCAAGGAACATCAGTTGAAAAAAATGGAAAGTCTTTATGGCCTGGCTTGGCCTGACATTCTGCTATTTGTGCAAAACACGCTTTCTTGTACTCAAACATAAGCAATTCATCAGCTTCTCCAGAATGTAGCATGAGTTACATTTAAAAAGCTAGGAAATTAGCTAATGCTTCAGCTTAAACCATTTTGAACGTAATTTGCATTCTCTTTTTTGCTCTTCAGTGTCTATATATATATGAAGAGATAGAGAACAGTCTCTCTGAAAGACATAGTACAATGAGCATACATTATAGGATGGTTTTGATTCTGAACTTTTTCATCCTGAATTCTGAACAATGGACACTTATGAATCATTTGTGCCATAGAGTGCAGCCTTTTGAACGAGTAACAAGAGAAATCAGTTTTGCTAATATATTTCTCATCCTGGCGCTCAGAGTCACGCTGAGTTAAAAATACATACACAGAACTTGAAAGTTACAAGATCAAGTCGAACTCTTAAGGCATAGAGAAAGGATTGGAGAAACAATAAGTTGGGAAATTATTGTAAAGGTGATGGACAGGCTTCTGTAAACTACTTTTCAGTAATGGAGAAGTGGAAGATATTGGTAGTTATTTGGGAATTATCTCTGATATGCAATAGATCAGGGATCTCCAAACATGGCAACTTTAAGACTTGAGGACTTCAACTCCCAAAATTCCTCAGCCAGCCATTATTATTATTAATTCAATGTATATGCTGCCTTTCTCCGGAGACTCAGGACGACTCTGGGAGTTGAAGTCTACAAGTCTTAAAGTTGCCAAATTTGGAGATCCTGCAATAGACAATGGAAGGTTGGGTCACCTCCAAAATGGCTCGTTGTTTAGCCTCTCCCTCTTACTTTTCAGAAGATGGTGACATTTTTCTTTTAAGAACATTTGTAGGGTTTTCCAATTCCCTGTTACAATCTCTGGCTATCTTATTTTAAACACTATCTTTTTATTAACCAGGCTGCTAATTCCCTGTGCATTTAAATGACACCACCTTGAGGGCACGTGTTTGTTGTTGTTTTTTAAAAAAAAAAACCAACACTCAATATTTTATATAATTATACTGATTACTAGTTGTGGGACTAAGTAGCATAATGAATGTCCTAGGAATGAAAAAAATCTGAGTTCTAGTGCTCCTTTGTATAGGAAACCAGGACCAAGAGCCGAGGTGGCGCAGTGGTTAGAATGCTGTACTGCAGTTACTTCAGCTGACTACTAGTTCAGCAGATCAGCGGATCAAATCTCCCTGGCTCAAGGTTGACTCAGCCTTCCATCCTTCCGAGGTGAATAAAATGAGGACCCAGATTGTTGGGGGCAATATGCTATTTAGTATACTGTCGATTGTTGTAAGCCGCCCAGAGTCCTCTGAGAGTGGGCAGCATAGAAATATGATTAGTAAATAATAATAATAAATAAGTAGTTGGATAAATCTGTGTTCGTTCCTCTCTCTGAACCTTAGGGAGAAAGCAAAAGTAAACAATTTCTGAAAATATGATTTAAAAAAAACCCATCTAACCATGTAATCACCAGGATCAGGGGTGAAATGCTACCAGTTCAGACCAGTTCGGATGAACCGGTAGTAAAAAATGCTACCGATTCGGACGAACCGGTATTTCCAATGATCAGCTGGGCGACAATCAGCTGGGTGACGATCAGCTATGATGCGCAATTTATATTAGCTAGAATCATCGGATTTCCTGCTTTCTAGCTAATCTAAATCACGTAGCACAGCTGTTCTATTTATCTTTGCAGACTCAGAAAGCTTCAAAATGTTCGTTTTTTAGCGCTGTGCAGGTGCGCCTCAGGTGTGCATGCATGCAAAGCGCGTGCTCAGTAGCACACACACAGAACCAGTAGCAGAGGATTTCACCCCTGACCAGGATTGATTGACTTGAAGGACCATAACCCAGGTGGTTTTTCTTTTTAAGAAAGGAAGAAAAACTGCAAAGAAAGGAAAAATACAAAAAGGAGATCGATGGTCCTACGTCATGCTCTGGAAAGGATTGCATTTTCATTAAAAGTCTCTTGGAAAGGACAGGAACCGTGGGCACCAACAGTGAATGAGCTTGTCGAGAACAGAAAGAAGAAGAAAAGAGATACAAGCCACACCATTTTTGCATGACATCGAATTACCTCCCATCGCTGGAGTATTTTGTGAATTGCCGTACTACGTTATTATTCATGCATGTAAATATTAACCGAGTCGCTACGTCTCGCATTTCGCACATACGCGTTTCCTTCCGTTTTATTTCTGCGGTGTCCTAAGTGGAGAGCCTTAAATTAACTGCTGGCTCGCTCGTGCCCAGGACTATGAAATTAGTCCTGAAATTAAATAGCTCAATAGCACTAAGACATTCCCAACTACTCCAGCAAGCAATCACTCACCTCTAAGGTTAACAGGATAAAGGCTGGATAAAGGAACTACTCATTAGAGCCGCTTTACAAAGAAGCAATTATGCGACTTTATAAAGTGGTTTCAAATATATTTTGCAAACTATGACTCAAGACAAATATTAGAGGCAGCAAATTACAGTACTTAGAAGAATTATCACCAAAGTAAAGAGACTCTTAATCTATAAAAAATATCAACAAAAGATGTAAATATGGACTCCTCGATGGGTGGCATATCTCCAAGGAAATATACATCTAATCTCGCAGTGTGTTGCCTCCAGTACCTGGAGAGAAGGTTAACAATTCAGAGCTGTTTCCTACAGCTATAGAATACATTTTGATGTAGATTTGCAGATATCAGAGACTTAAAATCTATTATATAATCATAGGGCAAGGGCAAGAAACCTGCGGATGTACTTTTCTGGGGGGAAAGAAACCGCGATGCCTTTTTCTTTTCATTTTAATCACTTTTGCACTGAGATTATGTTTTATTCTGGGCATTTGGTCTGACAAGAGTTTTTCCCCGTTAAAGATAAAATTGTAGGTTGCATTGCATTAAACAGGGGGTGATGTCTTTTATATGGAGACCCATGGAAAGCAGACAAAGAGGTAACTAGATTCTATCTGCCCTTTTGGGTGTCTTATGAGAGATGGGAAACGTTTTGGATTTAACAGCTGGATTTGTCATTCTAAAAAGGGAGGCTCACTCCTTATTTTCTTCTTCTTCTTCCTTCTTTCTCCTCAAAAGCTCTGGGAAAGGCATGCCGTGTCTGCAATTGACAATATGCTTGGAATTTCTACAGGGAACAGAAGTCCATGTCAGCAACCAACAGGCATCAGTAGCACGGCTCCCTTCTAGGATACAGGCGCAATATTTTTCAAAATGCTAACGAGAAAAGTTCCCGTTGATTTTGGCCTTGCGTCACCCACTAAAAGTAACGTGCAGGCTAAGAGAAAAGCTAAATGTTACTTAATGCCGCTTACATTTGAAATTAATTAAAACTAAACATGGTTGATAAGGTTGCTTTCTGATCGTATATTTAATAATCTCACCCTTTGTCGTATTAACATTGAAGGTTTAACGTCATCTTTTAGAAGTCTCAGGGTGGGCATCTTTGGAGTAGCAGTAGAAGGACGGTATGTCAGCGTTCCAGAAAAGACCCCCAACTCCAAGTAAAAACTCTGATGCAGCTTTGGAAGCCATATTAGTCCGGAAGCTTCCATGCTGCCACAATGATACTCTAGAATGAGGCAGAAGATGGTGCAATTCAAGGTGTTGGTCACCACCTTTAAAGCGCTCCATGGCTTAGGACCGGGATATATACGAGACCGCCTTCTGCCACCGGTAGCCTCCCACCGGCCAATACACTCCCACAGAGAGGGGCTCCTCAGGGTGCCATCGGCCAAACAATACCGACTGGAATGAGCTGCCCCTAGAGGTTCGTATGATCCCTGACCTGCCTACCTTTCGCCGCGCCCTGAAGACCCTTTTGTTCCAACAAGCCGTGCTGGCCTAATATGAATTTTAAAATAGATGTAGGTTAGTTTTTAATTTTGTGGGCCAAATTTTTATATATTCGTTTTTAAATTGTTTTTAAATTTTGTAAGTTTATATGTGTTTTAATATGGCTGTACACCGCCCTGAGTCCTTTGGGAGAAGGGCGGTATAGAAGTTCAATAAAATCTACAATCTAAAATCTAATCTAAGTTAGTATTGTCTAGTCAGGAAGTCCCTGATTTAGATGAGCCTGTGGAACATTCTGCCACATGACGAAGAGGAGGAGGAGGAGGAGGAGCAGGGGGAGGAGGAAGAGTTGGGGTGAAGGAAGAATCTAGATAGAACAAGACCATACAGGGAATAAAAACACAGGGAGGAAGAAGAGGAGAAGGGGAGGGGGAAGGAGAGTGGGAAGGAGGCTAGCTATGAGTATAATTTAATTATTTTAGTTACCTCAACTTGTTTAACTGAAAGTCCCAGCTTTGTTTATAAAAAGGCATCTCCTATGCCTGTGATGGCGAACCTATGGCACGTGTGCCACAGGTGGCACGTGGAGCCATATCTGTGGACACGCAAGCATTGCCGTAGCTCAGTTCCAGCACGTATGCGCGCACAGGCCAGCTTATTTTCGGGCCTTCTGGGCCCACCGGAAGTTGGAAAACGGGCCATTTCCAGCCTCCGGAAGGCCTCCGGGGATGGTGGAGAAGGCAGTTTTCGCCCTCCCCAGGCTCCAAGAAAGCCTCTGGAGCCTGGGGAGGGCAAAAAAACGGGCCTACGGGCCTACCCGGCCATCATGTGCCAAAAGCGGGGGTTGCACACGAGGGAGGTGTGTCACGTGTGCATGCATGGGGGGGCGCATTGAATTATGGGTGTGGGCATGTGTTCGCGCAGCCTCCCTGTGCTGCCCCCGCTTTTGGCACGCGATGGCAAAAAGGTTAGCCATCACTGTCCTATGCCAACCATACAAAACAACAACAACAGTTTTGACGTATACATTGTTTGAAGATTTTCAACACTGAGAATTCTTGTTGATTTTTTTTTTTAAATAACATTGAATTAATGCAGGGTTTGAGCAATCATTTTAATCTGTCCTGGGTGATGCATCAGACTATCCAATTCAATTTGATGTCAGCAAAACTAAAATGTGGAAATATATCCAAATTTCCTAATCGTGTTAGTGGTGGAAAGAAAAGCAGGCAGGAAATTACCACATTATGTGGCATTTTCACTGGCCTCTGTGCTGCGCTCGGAGAGAAGCATGCAATAAATAAAACTTATACCATTCTGCAGCTCATCATGCGAGTTTTCTCACAATGCTCCAGCTTTAAACAGCTACTTTAACAATGCATTAAATCAGTTGAGCTGGGCTAACAGAGATCGCGTCCACAAATATTCTAATAGCCTTTGAATATGATACAGATAAGGCATTCAAGAAACCTGAGAGGATCAATACGCTTTCCATCAAAAGGGAATTCCTATAGTATGATAGTGTTATTTACTTTTTCTGGAAGACATATGCTGTGAACTTGATCAAATGAAAAGCAACCAGATACTAGTTGGTTTATTTAAAAAAGTAGAGACAGTCAATTTACTGGCTTTTACATTTCACATATATTCTACAGATTCTACATATAGAATTCCACAGATCTAGGTCAGGAGATTGTCAATATTGCTAGATATTGCCATCAAATTTTCCGTTTCTCTTGTATGTGTTATTTGGCCGTTAGACTCAATCAGAAGTCAGGAAGTCTTTCCCCTATTTATGCATGCTTGGGAAAAACAGCAATAGCACTTAGACGTCTATACCGCTTCACAGTGCTTTTACAGCCTTCTCTGAGCGGTTTACAGAGTCAGCCTATTGCCCCCAATAATCTGGGTCCTCATTTTACCCACCTCGGAAGGATGGAAGGCTGAGTCAACCTTGAGCCGCTCAGAATCAAACTCCTGGCAGTGGGCAGAGCCTGCAATACTGCATTCTAACCATTGCACATCATGGATGGATGGATGGATGGATGGAAGGAAGGAAGGAAGGAAGGAAGGAAGGAAGGAAGGAAGGAAGGAAGGAAGGAAGGGCAATAGCACTTAGACTTATATACCGCTTCACAGTGCATCCTAGCCCTCTCTAAGCAGTTTACAGAGTCAGCCTCTTGCCTCCAACAATCTGGGTCCTCATTTTACCCACCTCAGAAGGATGGAAGGCTGAGTCAACCTTTATACAGTGCCTAGTTGTGTGTGGCTTTTTAGTTGTTGATTGGGGTTCTACGCATCAAATAGTCGAGAGAGGTTCCCTGAGGATGGGCTCCAGCAGGAGTCAAAACGCACGGAAGATTAAACATCTTGACAAATGTATCTTGTCTTTTTATGTACACTGACAGCATATCAGGGGTGAAATCCAGCAGGTTCTGACAGGTTCTGGAGAACCGGTAGCGGAAATTTTGAGCAGTTCAGAGAACTGGCAAATACCACCTCTGGCTGGCCCCAGAGTGAGGTGGGAATGGAGATTTTGCAGTATCCTTCCCCTGCCACGCCCACCAAGCCACGCCCACCAAGCCACATCACACCACACCATATCCACCAAGCCATGCCCACAGAACCGGTAGTAAAAAAAATTGGATTTCACCACTGGAGCATATGCACCAAAGACAAATTCCTTGTGTGTCCAATCACACTTGGCCAATAAACAATTCTGTTCTGTTCTGTTCTGTTCTGTTCTGTTCTGTTCCGTTCCGTTCCGTTCCGTTCCGTTCTGTTCCGTTCTACCCTACCCTACCCTACCCTACCCTACCCTACCCTACCCCTACCCTACCCTACCCTACCCTACCCTACCCTACCTCTATTCTATTCTATTCTATTCTATTCTATTCTATTCTATTCTATTCTATTCTATTCTATTCTATTCTATTCTATTCTGTTCGGTCCCGCTGACCGACCCAGATTGGATCCTGCAACATTATCCTGGAACATGTATATTTGTCTTTATTCATAAAAGCCTAACACTTACCTTTTACAGCCCAATATTGTTACTCCTCCTCCCTTACACAAGACATGGCACAGCAGATGAAAGGTCAAATACATGAGATAGAATTCTAACGCAATGAGATTTCACTCCCATGTTAACTGCTCCTCAGATCAAACCTGAAAAAGTACAAATAATAAATTTAGGGAAACAAGCAAAATGACCCTCCTGGTTGGTTGGCTTCCTAGATATCATCTACATATTTTAGAAACGTACAACCTTCTAATAGAAATGAATAAACTACTCAACCATAAAGTTGCTATAGAAGATATTCTTGTTCTGATTGGAAAGGGCATCTGCTATCTGCAATATTGATAATACTTTTCAAATTTCATCTGCTTTTGTTTGCCTTCTGTGTCGTCTGTTTAAACACACTGGGAATAATAATGAATCCCAGCATTATCTTCACTTTTTCAAGGCTGAACATATAACTTTATCACAAAAATAATTAAAATTCTTTGGCACTCTTGTATCTTTTCCATTAAACGTTATCAAGCAGTGACAATAAACTAACATCAGTCCAAGGCTGCCCAAATGCTGCTGTTTAAAAGAAGGCATTTGTCCCAAGGATGAGATACATGAATTTTGTGTTTGCAGGGTCACAGAATCCCAAAGTGGTTTTTTTTTCTCCTTTTACTTTTGTATTTTAAATGAAGTAGAAACTATGAATCTGAAGATGCAAACACACACCTATAAACTCTCCAAACATTAGATAAAAGTTAAGTTGTTTTTTTTTAAAAAAAAATTGGGACTCCTTCTGTTTTTTAATAGAGAGATCTTAGCCATTTTGCATTCCAAATTCCAGCTATAGACTTGGCACAATAAAAGAGCATAAGGAATCCAAATTAGAATGCTTTCCATGATGTTTTTGAACTTCATGCAAAGTTTGCATGAAGAGAGCCAGTTTGCTCTAGTGGGTTAAGGCACCAGGCTAGAAACCAGGAGATCATGAGTTCTAGTCCCGCTAAAGCAGGAAATTTTGGCTGGGTGATTTTGGGACAATCACCAGGAGATAGGAATTGTAGTCCTGCTTTAGGCAAGAAACTTGCCTGGTTGACTTTAAGCCAATAATCAGGAGAGTGTGAGTTCTAGTTCAGCCTTGGACATGAAAGCTGGCCCCCGGATAAGTCACTCTCTCTCAACCTAACCCACCTTACAGGATTGTTGTTGGGAGGAAGGTAGGAGGAAGAAGGTATAATAGAAATGTTTGCTGCCTTGTTTAAATAGTAATAATAATAAAAACAGGGTATAAATAAATAAAGATTACGGAGCAATGAGAATTCCCCACTTCAGCCTCCGCAGAGACTGTCTATCAAAATGCTGGTTTAGATTTGAGCCCATCGTTTTCAATTTGTTGGACATGAGCGGGTTGCTAAATTATTATGAAAGAGTCCCCATTTTTTATAGTTTATCTAAAAAGCATTTTTGATAATTTTACACTTCTCAATTCTGGACAATGGATCACAAAACTGATCGGAAGGTGAAACTATATTTGATGAACAAACTGGCAGTCAACTTATTTCCAATGAACTCTACTGGCAGGTGGCTATAAAAGGCAGTTTCTAAAGAACTGTAAATCTATAAATACCCAACTTAACCATGTTTAACCATATGTATATACACACACAAACAGGATAGATAGATAGATGACAGATAGATAGATAGATAGATAGATAGATAGATAGATAGATAAGAGAGAGAGAGATGGATGGATGGATGGATGGATGGGTAGATGGATGGATGGATGGATTAGATAGATAGATAGATAGATAGATAGATA
>WNWU01000105.1:2619170-2669192 GCA_012654045.1 Ptyas mucosa
AGATAGATAGATAGATAGATAGATAGATAGATAGATAGATAGATAGAGATGGGTGGGTGGGTAGGTAGGTAGGTAGGTGGATGGATGGATGGATGGATGGATGAATGGATAGATAGATTAGATAGATAGATGATAGATAGATAGATAGATGATAGATAGATAGATATGCAATAATTTTTAAACAAAGTACAAACTCATGTCCTCAGTTTTCCACAATGAAAGGAACAAACATAACCATTTACTTTTCCCTTGCAAATATAAGACAAATGTAAGGTATTATTACCAATCAGGGGAACATCACTGGAGAGTGATAGTTAACCTCCTGTCTGTTTTTATAATCAAGATCACAGGGGTGTATGCACATACCCAAGGCCATTTTTTTTTCCTGTGTTGGAAATTGTTTTAAGCACAGGTGGGATAAAAGTAGTTTTGATCACAACAGCTTTCTACCTCCCCATAGAATCCCTTCGGAGTCTCACAGCGGCATTTCATTCCAAGAAAGTCAAGTTTCTCCATTCATCTAGTTTGATTGGGAAAAATTCATTGGCCCTCTTCAGAAACATTGTACTCGCATGATCTCAACATTTGGCTAATGACAATACCATTACCATAAAAAAAATAATAAGTACAAATGTGTAAAGCTAATTTGTTGATTTTAAATTGCCATTCATTCCCGGGCCCCCCCCCAACCACAGTACAATTAATAAAACATGCACTTAAACCCTTAAAAGAGCATGCATTTAAAATCAAAATATGCATACCTTTGCTTAAAAGAATTTTTCAACCACAGCTACATGGGTTGGTAAAATGGTTTAATATTGTGCGTCAACTCCGCTGTGGGGTTTAAGCCAATAATTCATAGTTTAGGATAAGGTGCATTATACAATTCTGCCTTATAGTAATGCAAATCTAGCCTCCGTCTATAGCAGGGGTGTCAAACTCAAGGCCTGCGGGCTGGATCCGGCTCAAGGGGTGCTTAGATTTGGCCTGCAGGGCCACCCTGGAAACAGCGAAGGACTGGCCCGCAGTGCCTCTGCCAGTGAAAATGGACTCCCAGTCTTTGTTTTTGACTGGGACGGCCTCCTGCAACCCTCTGCCAGAGAAAATGGCAGTTGGGAGAGCCATATGCGGCTCTCCCGACCTCCGTTTTCACTGACAGAGGATTGCAGGAAGTCGTCCCAACCAAAAAAGGAAACTGGGAGCCCGTTTTTGCTGGCAAAGCACTCAGGCTGCCACAAGCACCCCCTGACACGAGTGACATCAAGCTGGCCACACCCACCCTGGCCACGCCCACCCTGGCCCCCAAAGGTCAAACGCAACCCTGATGCGGCGGCCCTCAATGAAATCAAGTTTGACATCCCCGGTCTATAGCTTTTCAGCACATTTTAATATGATGTCTATTCAGCAAGGTCTCTGCTTATTAAACTAATCCATCAGTATTTTTTGAAGATTTCATCTCAAAAAAAAATAGAATAATCAGAAGCGAAATTCCTACTCCTGATGTGGAATGCTTAAGCAAGAAATCCATAACTTTTAATATGATGAGATTGTCCAGTTAAAGGGGAGGTATTTTTTCCAATATACTTGCTAACAAATAGTGCTGTATCAGCACATTTCTTTTTTTCTAGACTCTCTTGCTAGAATCTAGACTTTCTTCAAGACTCGTGCATTTAATTTAACAGCCATACATAACTCTGTACTTTTAAAAAAAAACAAAAAACAGTGCAAATAAGATAGGAACACATGATGTTCTCGTATCTTAAACAGAAACAAAAGCCAAACTACAATGCTAGCCTATTAATCCAGCTATGTTTTTAGTTTTGGTTTTTGACCAATTTGTACATAATCCCACTCTTAGCTTGCACAGCCTTGCAAACAAAGTTTCTACAGACTAAAACAACTTTGGACCACAACAAAAGTGGAGACAAAATGAATAACATGTGATTGATATGAGCAATAATTTTGGGAACTATCTCTACCATCCATAACATAATAAAAGAGTAACAGCGTTGCAAGGGACCGTGGAGTCCCTTCTAGTCCAACCCCTGCTCAAACAGGAGATCTATACCATTTCAGACAAGTGGTTATCCAACATCTTCTTAAAAACTTCCAGTGTTGGAGCATTCACAACTTCTAAAGGAAAGTCCTTCCACTGATTAATTGTTCTCAATGTCAGAAAATTTCTCCTTAGTTCTAGGTTGCTTCTCTCCTTGATTAGTTTCCATCCATTACTTCTTGTCCTGCCTTCAGCGGCTTTGGAGAATAGGTTGACTCCCTCTTCTTTGTGGCAGCCCCTGAGATATTGGAACACTGCTATCATGTCACCCCTAGTCCTCTTTTTCATTAGCTTAGATTAGACTAGATTAGAGGAGCCTCGGTGGTGCAGCGGACTAAGTGCTGTTAAGTGCTAGCACTTAGCTGCCAGCTGCCTGCAATTAGTGCGAGTTCAAATCTCACCAGGCTCAAGGTTGACTCAGCCTTCCATCCTTTCGAGGTAGGTAAATTGAGGACCCAGATTGTGAGGGCAATAAGCCAGCTTTGTATAGAACATCACCTCTTAGGGGGCCCCCGAAAGCCTTAATAAGCAGGTATATACATAAAAGTATGCAGGCTATTGCTATAATGCATTGTAAGCTGCCCTGAGTCTACGGAGAAGGGCGGCATATAAATTGGACCAATAACAATAACAATAACAACAACAACAACAACAACAACAATAAGCTCTGGTGGCTCAGGAGACTAAAGCAGTGTCATCAACTGTTATTAAGATCAGCTGCCTGCAATTACTGCAAGTTCAAATCCCACCAGGCTCAAGGTTGACTCAGCCTTCCATCCTTTCTAAAGTAGGTAAAATGAGGATCCAGATTGTGGGAGCAATAAACTGACTTTGTATAAAATATACAAAAGTATGAAGGCTATTGCTTAACGCATTGTAAGCTGCCCTGAGTCTCCAGAGAAGGGCGGCATATAAATCAAATTTTTAAAAAATAAATAACAATAACAATAATAGACATAACCAGTTCTTTGTATGTTTTAGCCTCCAACCCCTATTCATCTTTGTTGCTTTTCTCTGCACTCTTTCCAGTGTCTCCACATCATTTTTTATACGGTGGAGACCAAAACCGGATGCAGTATTCCAAGTGTGATTTTACGAAGGCGTTATAAAGCGGTATTAACACTTCATGTGATCTTGATTCTATCCCTCTGTTAATGCAGCCTAGGAGTGTGTTGGCTTTTCTTTGTGGCTAAGTGTAGAATGTTTTAATAATGAGTGTTAAACGATATTCTCTATTCTCTCATAGGCAGCTCATGAAATTGTGTTCAAGAAGCATGTAAGAGCAGACAGGAATATAAGTATACTGAATTTTATAGACTTGCTTACTCTGAGAAGACTTTCTCTAGTCCACCACCCCGTGCCGAGTTCCACACTTCACCAGCAATTTCAATGTCTCAAGTAAATGCTAAATTTTAAAAAGGCATTCCTTTTCATTAGCATTTTCACTTAATGCTAATGCAGTCACTTGTCAGTGGATGTAAACATAAGTGGGGACCAGAGTTTATTTTTACACCTCCGAGCCCAGCTACTGGTGACTTTTCTTAGATTATTCTGTCTGTGTTTCTTTGGCTCCCTGAGATGTTTTAGACTGATTTCCCCCTGACGCTGCCCTCTCCATCAAAATAATTTCAGAGCTTTTTGACATTTTACCAGCACCTCAAAGACAGGAATGGCTTCTGACTTTAATGAGAAAGTTCAGTTTGGGGAGGGGGAAAAAAAATCAAATAATGATAATATAATCGCCTCTTCAAGGTTGACTAAGGGTAATAATTTTTGGCCTTGTTCACACTGTTATTTTGTGTTTCTTTCTGATAAAAGGAAATGACGGGGAGAGAGAGACAAAGAGAGGGAGAGGGAAGGAGGGAGGGAGGAAGAGAGAGAGAAAGAGAGAAAGAGAGAGAGTGGAGGGGGTTTGAATGAAGGTTTGATCCTGCATTCAAATCTTCCGTGGATTTTCCCACAAATGTGCCACCGTGTCACAAAATCAGTGCCTTCCTCAGGAACTTACAGATTAAACTTCCCTTCCCTTCTCATTCTTTTAAGAAGACAGAAATTAAGAGGAACCAAAACTGGAAACGGTAACAACATCTATTCCCAGCAGAAATCTAACCACATTCCTTCCCTTAAACACAACCTGTCACATCATAAGGCAGGCTGAGAGAATATGTCTTTGGAAGAAAAAAGAAAAGAAAAGAAAAGAAACAGTTACAAAATAATTAAAATGATTCAAATAAAAACAAGCGGGATCATTATCCAATGTTTCAAACAAGGAACCGAATGAGAATAAAGGCAGAACCTAAGTGCCACACATAGATTTAAGTCATAATAAAGTTTCCGTGCTTGTGGCTTGCTGTGGTGTGTAATCATAATCCATAAACTATAGTTTATTGCTCAGCGGGTTGTACCAACTCGACCAATTATGACTTATTCAATTGGTTAAAGAAACCATGGCTTAGCTCGAGAAACTTATCTAATTAGAGCTGGGTTGGATGCAATCCCCACCACCTTCTGTCCACGGGGTTTCTTTCTGAAAAGAAATCATGTGTCATAAATTATTCTCTTTGATTAGTACGACCGCAATGGAGCCCAAATTTTCTGTCGTTCCACGAGACAGTTTTAAGCGAATTTTGCCCCGTTTTATGACCTTCCTTGCCGCAGTCATTAACTGAATCACTGCAGTCGTTAAATTAGTAACATGGTTGTTAAGTGAATCTGGTTTCCAGTGGTGGTATTCAACCGGTTCTATCTGGTTCGGGCAAACTGGTAGCAGGAGCTGCGGGAGGCTCCGCCCACACACCCGGACGTCATCACGTCCTGTTTTTGACGCTCTGCACAAGCGTGTGCTCACATTTGCGAACCGGTAGCAAAGGTAAGTGAATAGCACCCCTGCTGGTTTCCCCAATGACTTCGCATGTCAGAAGGTCGGAATTTTTTTATTTTTTTATTTATTTATTTATTTATATTTATATGCCGCCCTTCTCCGGAGACTCAGGGTGGCTTACAATGCGTTAAGCAATAGCCTTCATACTTTTTGTATATTTATACAAAGTCAGTTTATTGCCCCCACAAACTGGGTCCTCATTTTACCCACCTTAGAAAGGATGGAAGGCTGAGTCAACCTTGAGCCTGGTGAGATTACAACTCCCAGTAATTGCAGGCAGCTGGATGTTAAATGCTGCCTTAATAGGAGGCATTAGCCTGCTACACCACTCAGGCTCCTTCAAATGGTGATCACATGACCCCAGGACACTGCAAATATGAGCAAGCATCTGAATTTTGACCGTGTGACCATGGAGATGCTGTGTGAAAAATGGTCATAAGTCACTTTTTCCAGTGCCGCTGTAACTGAACTGTCACTAAATGGGCTGATTTTACAGTGGTGAAATCCAATTTTTTTTACTACCGGTTCTGTGGGCGTGGCTTGGTGGGCGTGGCAGGGGAAGGGTACTGCAAAATCCCCATTCCCACCCCACTCCAGGGGAAGGATATTGCAAAATCCCCATTCCCACCCCACTCCAGGGGAAGGATACTGCAAAATCCCTATTCCTTCCCCACTCCAGGGGAAGGATACTGCAAAATCCCCTTTCCCTCCCCACTCCCGGGGGAAGGACACTGCAAAATCTCCATTCCCACCCCACTCTGGGGCCAGCCAGAGGTGGTATTTGCCGGTTCTCCGAACTGCCCAAGATTTCCGCTACCGGTTCTCCAGAACCTGTCAGAACCTGCTGGATTTCATCCCTGGGCTGATGTAAGTTGAAGACTACCTGTAATTAAAAAAAGTCACCTGAAAGCTTACTATATTTATGGCGAGCAGTCTGGCTGAATTGAGGCATCTATTTTCCCTCCCCTTGTAATGTTCATTTATTTAGCTAGTTCTAAAGGTCACTTTAAAGTTTCAGTCGTGAACACAACCTCGAGAGCCTATCCTTGCCTTGCAGATGCTATGGGCAGAGTCCGTGCATTTGCGGTAATTGAAGCATACCACAGAGGCAGGTATCGTAGAGTGCCAGATTCTTGACTGCTTTATGGTACTCTTTTGTGACGCTGGATTCATTGCCCCATTGAGCGACTTCTGAAGTTACTCCTGATTTATGCTGGCATAAATGTCATAATTTGGTTTACGAGTTGAGAGTTGTATATTTTTGAGAATCTAAACTGAAGTTTCCTTTCCAGGGCAATTTATTAGAGCTTGCTCATTTAAGCAGTGAAGGGGAGGTGATCAGAATGGGCCCATGCCAAGAGAAAGCTTGGCAGAATGGGCCCATGCCGTGGTCCAACCATGAAGCAAAATCTCAGAGGAACTGGCAAGGGAGTCAATATGCAAAATTAATTTAAGATAATAATCAGAGCCCTGTCTTCATATATGCTAGATTGGACAGCTGCATTGCGATCATCCAATCTTACGCGAACGGCATCCACCTTAGAGTAAGCGTAGACTGGAAAATTAAAACAGAAAATATACCCATATTGAACAGAGATCAATATTATTAAGATGAACATAAAGTTGTCTTGTATCAATGGCTGTACTAGCTCAGCATTGTCTAAAACACAAAACAACAATTTGTCATTGGGGTGGTTTCCAGTTCAAATCTCCTAAGCCATTTTCCAAAAATGGTCCCTCTTCTTCTGCTTTGGAATAAGATCTGGGATTGATTGCCTGCAATTACTCAGCTCTGAATACTGGCTAAGATCCATCAATCACATGCTACAATTGAAGAGACATAAAACTGAGTTATTACCCTCCATTGTTATTTTTATAAATGTCGCAGCCCACTGTTTTCCTTTCCATTTCTCCTTCATTTGTTCCCTCTCAGCCTACTTTCAACGGATATACTCCTACAAGCTTTCAGTACAACAGACGTCTACAGACAGTTTAAGCTGGAGTATTGCAAGAATTGGATGCTGATACCAACAATTTCTTTTAATGAAAATAGTTGGGGGGGGGGGGACTGCAAGGAAAAGAATTTGCTTCTCATCTTCCCCTAAAGTTCAGCTTTAAATAAAGAGGACTCTTTACTGCCACCTTTGAATGGTAGAGGTGTATTTTCCAGATTACGTTAACGCATAGCCTCTTTCAAAAATCAGCAAAACATTCATGTTTATTTGGGCAACCTAATTCTATAAACCAGGGACGCAGTGGCTCATTGGCTAAGATGCTGAGCTTGTCGATCAAAAGGTCAGCAGTTCAGCGGTTCAAATCCCTAGTGTTGAGTAACGGGGTGAGCTCTCGTTACTTGTCCCAGCTTCTGCCAACCTAGCAGTTCGAAAGCAGGTCAAAAATGCAAGTAGAAAAATAGGGACCACCTTTGGTGGGAAGGGAACAGCATTCCATGCGCCTTTGGCGTTGAGTCATGCCGGCCATGTAAATGTTTATAGAATTAAAGATAAAAGTAAAGGTTCCCCTCGCACATATGTGCTAGTCGTTCCCAACTCTAGGGAGTGGTGCTCATCTCCATTTCAAAGCCGAAGAGCCAGCGCTGTCCGAAGACGTCTCCGTGATCATGTGGCCGGCATGACTCAATGCCAAAGGCGTACGGAATGCTGTTACCTTCCCACCAAAGGGGCTCCCTATCTTTCTACTTGCATTTTTTATGTGCTTTCGAACTGCTAGGTTGGCAGAAGCTGGGACAAGTCACAGGAGCTCACCCCGTTACGCAGCACTAGGGATTCGAACTGCTGAACTGCCAACCTTTCGATCGACAAGCGTCTTAGCCACTAATCCACCATGCCCCTTTTCTCAGTAAGTACCATACTACAAATGGAAGGTCAGATTTTGTTGTCTATACCTACAATAAAGTCAATTTAGGTTGAATCCAAAAACATTGTCATAGTTTGATTACCAAATGGTCGAGTTAATGATATACATAACTGTCCCCGTCCTGGGATCTCCTGATACGTCTTAGATTACAGGGATGACCACTTCCCTTGCAGTTCGGAGAAGATCGGAACTGCAGGATTTAGGATGACAAAATCACTTCCTTTTCCCTCCCACAATGGTAAGAGCTCTGTTGGATCGCACAACCACGGTGTGTCATGTTTCCAGCAGAAGCCACACAGATGGTTCTGAAGCTCCCAGCAGGACATCCAATCAATAGCCTTTTCTCTGCTGTTCTTTCCACCCCCAGCCATGTCCTGAATCTGGGGATTCCACTTAGTTATCATCACTAATAGCTGTTGACAGATCTATCTTCTTTCATTATTTTTTCTAATTTCTTTTTAAAGCAGCTATCTGAGCACTCAGCTACCAGTTGGAGGGCAACTTTTCCTAAGATGATAATTGTGGAGAGAAGGCTTAAATGCTTGCCTTTCTTCCATGCTGTAGTACCAACGACAATTGCCTCTCCTGCAGCACCTGGTATTTAATTATAATATTCATCTAATTAGCATAATGCAATATTCCGCAGTTGCTCTGGGAATCATTTCATGAACTCGGGGTCACTGAAGACCGCCGTCCTCCTCCGTAGCGGCCCCTACACTTTGGAGCCACCTGAATCTTCCCTGCTGATATTTCATAAGGCAGCAAAGGCCATATGATTTAATCAGGTTTTGTGATGGATGTGTGCTGTTCTCTTATTGTTCTTTATATTTATGGTTGAGTTTGGCTGGAAGGGATTCAGTTCTGTGTTTTTTAATCTTGCTGTTGTAAACAGCCTAGAATTGTACAAAGCGGGTGGTTTATAAATATCGTAGAATGAATAAATTCATGCAGAAAAGTTTGTCCTTGTAGTGATCCTCGTGCTCTGTCCTGGTTCACCCTTCGCATCCTTCTCGTTCATTGGAAGGAAGGTGGGCAGAGGGAGGGAGGATGGTAACCGATAGCTGAAATGCCCATAGGCATCCACAGAGGCCTCACAACGTTGTGTCATTTCTGCAAACAATGTCATGAGATATGTGGCATCATCCCTAGTACTGATCACCCGTACCCCAGTGTTTCTCAACCTGAACAAGTTAGAGAGGACTTCAACTCCTAGAGTTCCCCAGCGCATTGCATTCCCCCCAAAACGCAATGCCCGTGCGGCCCCGCACATGCACCCTGCCCCCCACCCTTGTGCATCAGGGGTGGGTTCTACTTACCTTTACTACTGGTTCGCAACGGGGCCGCGCGCTCTCACTTCCCTCACATGCGTGCTCTTCTGCGCATGCGCAGAAGCGTTCTGATGATGTCGGGGTTGGTGGGCGGAGCCTCCCGCCGGTTTTACTACCAGTTCTATAGAACCGGTGTGAACCGGGGGCAACCCACCAGTGCCGTGCATGCGTGCGTGGCCTCCTGCATGTGCCTCGCCCCCAGCGCATTTGTGGCAGAGACCTGAAGACCAGTTTGGCTGGCGGGAGGCGCGCGCGCATGCACGGTGAAGCTGAACTGGGGCAATGACTTGCGTGCCATCAGAGAGGGCTCTGCGTGCCATAGGTTCGCCATCACGGTCCTAACCTATACAAATTCATACTCTTCTTCCTGTGAATTTCTTTGTAAGTGTCTGGTGGAGAAAAAAATTAAGTAGCATAGTACATCAATTGGCTTAATCACATTTATTATCCTACTTAGATTGCTTTTCCACCAATAGAGAGCCAGGTTCCTTGTACGGTCATAAAAGTTCTGGGTTAAACCCATGGGCTTCTAATGATTGAGTACAATCCAATATACTCTGGCAACCTTCAATACAGCATCAGAATAGAAGAAAGTTGCTTTCCTCAGAATTCCCAAAGTCAGGAAAAACTGGCCTGGTTCATACGTAACGCCAAGCCCTAATATATATTGTGTTTGAGTAAATAAGCTCATGGCAGCTTTTTCAACAAATGATGATTCAGTGCAGTTAGTTGTGAAACTATCTCAGCTAGAAGGTGTTTTAATGAACTCTGAAAGAAAAGGCAGTTTTATGTACATATGAAGAAGACATCTTTGATCTCCCATCAAAGACAAGTCTTAAACAATGGTATGCCCTGAAACAATAGAGTCCAGTGATAGAACATATAAAAAGTCCTTTGACAAATTCTGTCGTTTTGTTTCTCTGGCTAAGGGTGGAAAAGATGTTTGTTTAAGAACCTACAGAGTTCCTTCAAGTTAGCGAAGAGCAATGATGAACTATTGAGATCAGTTGTTTATAAGGTATTATTATTACATCCCTGTTCCACATTTTCATGTTATGAGCCTCAGATGCAACATTTTGATAGAATTTTTCCAAATAGGCAGATGTAACTCCTTGTGCTGAGCAATCATGAGGTTTAAATAACCTGGATGAACCAACCAGCCCATGATTTGGATGTTCCTCAAAGACACAGATTTTGGAAAAAAAACATAACGGAAGACAAGTTTTTCAAGAGTTACTAGCCATTGGGTTACTACTGCTACTTCTAGGATCAAAGCCAATACACCTCTGAATACCAGCTGCTGGGAAACAATAGGAAGAGAATACTAGCTTTCTTTATTACTGTGGACATCTCAGAAGCCTCTGTCAAAGCATTGTGGGAAATATAATCCCCGACTAGATGGTACAGCAATGCTCTCATGTTCAACAGTCACCCCAATTTTCTTTAGACCTCTGCAACTTTTTTGAATCCTTCAAAAGAGTGACAGTGGGAGATTTAAATAAGCTCTGCCTGGTTTAAAAGGGGAAAGATTTAACAAATTTGTCTCCCACCATTCTTTCATCCCCGTCTTCAGTTTACTTTCCTTCCTACTCACTTATTCTAAGGTTCAAAGGCAATCAACAAATGAATAATTTCACGTTTTCAAACCATTACATTATTTGTTGCTTTTTATCAACAGTAACTTTTGTAAAAAGGTAAAATCTCTTTGCATATTGACTGTCAACTCCGCACAGATGTAATGGCACCAGCCACTGCACCACAAGATGAAATAAAAATTAAATTGTAGTTGGGGGCTTTTAAATCAACTCAATTAAAATAAAGAGATTCTTGGCTTGATATAGGGAAATATTTGTATTTCCAATTCTATTTGTTAATACATTGACATATGTGCTATTTTTTAAATGTAGCACTAAGTGCACTTTCTGTCAATGCCATAGATTTTTTAATAGACTGAGAAAATGCATTTCATTTCTTCTTATTTTCCTTCAATACATCATTTGGTTCTGCTTTTTGCCTGCATGAAATTCATTTTCTAATGGAAATATTTGTTTTGTAAATCAAATATGTATTATGCACAAAATGCAAAGCACAAATTAAATTATGTTAATGAAATGAAAGAGATATGAAATGCATATTTCATGGACAAAACATAACCTCAGCAAACAACCATTTCTTGATAAAATCTTTAAACACAATCTCATTCTGTGACAGACATATTGTTAAAGCAGATAGCACCTCATTTAAATGGTTTCCTTTAATATTAGTGCTTAGTATATAATTGTAAATAACTTTTGGGATGAAAAACCAATAATGAAATACTGTCTTTAATAGTTTGCTATTGATGTCAGCATAAAATTTGTAGTAGTTGAATATTGGAAATTGGGAGTGTGAACACAATATAGTCAAAAGCTGTGAATGATTGCATATTTAAATAGAGCTGACTAAGGCAAAGATGTTATAGATATTAGTAATAGGCAGAAAATTATGCTGACCTAACATTATTTGACAAAACCCACTGTTTTAAATTATATATTGGTTATACTTAATGAATAATAGATTTTGTAGGTGTTGATTCTCTGATCATAATGCTGATGACACTATACACGCAGGATATTTTTCAATCCTCCATCTGACAATAAAATAGGTGGCCATCACAAAAGGAATCATAGAATAATATACATTATGTATGCCCCACATAAATCAAGGATGGAACCACACCTTGGTGTGCCCTATGGGACTCTAAACCACCATGTGGAAGAATGGCACAGTTCAACAACTCGGAAGAAAAATTGTAGGGCAAAAGAATGTGAGTTAGCAATATACGGAAAGCATATACTGTTTTGTCTTCAACTGACAAGGGACGGAGGGAAGCATCATCACCAGCAGTTACGAAAAGGATTTGTAGTGTTTTGAAATGATGCAGATAAAGGAAATCGTCTCAACATCTAACTATGTTAGTCTGTAAGAGCAAAACAGAGACTTTACATTACCAGGTGCCACACTTTGAACTGCCACACCAGCAATGGACAATCCTGAATAGAATTTGCACCTCAATGGGAACTGCCGGGACTCACTTTATAAATGGGGGACAGTATCTTCCCCTCATTGTTACTGTGGGGTCCCACATCAAACTGTAGATCACGTCATGACTGGCTGTAAGGTGAGGGCATACACCAGTCCAGTATCTGATATTTTTCATACAAACGATGCTGGGCTTCAAAGGTCAGTTAACCTAGACATTGGTATCTGAATAGAGATCTTTAGAATAGAATAACAGAGTTGGAAGGGACCTTGGAGGTCTTCTAGTCCAACTCACTGCTTAGGCAGGAAACCCTACACCACTCCAGACAAATGGTTATCCAACATCATCTTAAAAACTTCCAGTGTTGGAGCATTCACAACTTCTGGGAAGCAAGTTGTTCTACTGATTAATTGTTCTCACTGTCAGGACATTTCTCCTTAGTTCTAAGTTGCTTCTCTCCTTGGTTAGTTTCCACCCATCTTTTTATCATTCTTTTTAGCATTCTTTTTAACATTCATGTTTCATTGTGGTTTTTTAAATGTTTATATATATATATATATTGCAAGTCCATGTATGATATCCCATACGCTAATCTAAGAGACTTTGCACTGGGAAAAATCTCACAACAGAGAGTCAGTGTGATGTAGGAATCCTGACATGGCCTCTTTTGGAGGCAGGTAAGTCCAGGGCACACTGGACTTGGACTTGGCATGCCTGTTTTTTGCGTGGAGTTCCGGAAGTTCGGAAGGACCAGAAACGGGCCCACTTCTGTCCTCCAAAGGGTTTCCAGAGCCTGGGGAGGCTGTTTTCGTCCTCCCGGAGGCTCAAGAAAAGCCTCTGGAGCCTGGGGAGGGCAAAAACAACCCCACCCCCACCATGGTGCAGGAGACTGACTAAGCCATGCCCACCATGGCCACGCCCACCCAGCAGCCAGGCAGAGAACCCCTTGCTAAAATTTTTGAAGCCCTCCCCTAGATGGGTGGCATATAAATTTAATAGATTAAATAGAGACAAGGAGGAGGGAACCTCAATTTCTACTCCACTTTCAGCCAGAAACTGTCTGATGATGATGTTAAGACACTCATGTACCTCTACCTTACAGGGTTCTTCAAAGATCCAAGACTTTATGATGGAGAGCTTGATCATATAGCATATGAATAAACTGATTACTTTGCTTTACTTTGGTCTAAGACTGTAATAAATTGTTGTTGTTGCTGTTGTTGCTTTACTTAATGGTACTATGCAGGTAAATAAGATACTTCAGATGCAACCCTCCTTATTTCTTTCATCTATTTTTCTTACCACAGTAGGGGGAGAGGGAACCATAGCATTTTGTGGGTAGAACTCAGGTTCTGGTTGAAAGCACAACTCCCATCTGATGGTTAAAATGGAAAGTTATGGCGAGTTATCAGGGTTGCCTGTAAAATTCAGCTCAAGCACCCTGACAATGCCAGTCCGATTAAAGAAAATAAACAGACAAGAACAATAACGACTGCAATTTCTGAAGTCAACGTCTACAAGCTTGATTGGATCAAATTAAGCCACAGTCCTGAAGTAGCCAGCTGTTGTGACCCAGGGCCAAGTAAGTAGTAGGAAAATCAATCAGTGAAAAAACAAACAAACTTTATTCAAACAGCTGAGAATGACTTCATTTCCAGCGTCTTTCAACTAAGTTAAAGCAAATTCCTCCCAACACAAATTCCTCAGTCCTATCGCAAACCTTGGTCCAGTTAGGCAAACTGCCAAAGGCCTTTCTTGGCAAACATTCAGAAGTCACAGATACAAAAATAAATGCAAGACGTAGATGAAGAAGATGAAGCTACCAACATTGTTTTCCGGCAAAGCCCGAACGCCATTGCTGGTCTGTTTTAAGCCTTATGGGAGGGACCAATCATCTCTTGGCCTTACTCCCGAGTTGTCCTCTTTGCTTGAGCTGCTCTTGCCTTCTGGAAGCTCTTCTCATGCGTGCACTAGGAACAGGCTCCTCCTGTTCCTCTGCTTCACTACTATCAGTCTCTGGAGGCTCTGGAGTCCGCACCTCACTCCCCAATGGCCCTGGCCCCATCTCTGCCTCTGATGCAGAGCCCTCCTCCGGGCCTTCCCCAGCCTCCAGGACTGGCCCATGTTCTTCCTCAGCCGCATCGCTGTCCAACTCTGCTGCCAACTCCTCAGGCTTCTTGACCCTGGAGGCTGAATAACAGCACACACTTTTTTTGTTCCTCTTCTAACATGTGAGAAAAACACACAAACACACACACACATAGAGGCCCTAGGCCAGTGGTGGGTCGCCCCTGGCTCAGACCTGTTCGTCAGAACCGGTAGTAAAACTGGCGGGAGGCCCTGCCCACTGCCCCGGATATCGCCATTGGCGATCTGCGCATGCGCAGAAGTAAGGTGCGTGCATGAGCAAAGCAAGAGCACGCATGCAATCCTGTTGCGAACCAGTAGTAAAGGAAAGTAGAACATACCCCTGCCCTAGGCGTCTACTCCTCTCTAGCCAAACCAGATTACAGAAGCATGCTCTTAATGGCTCTTGACTCATCTTTTACGAAGGAAAACAAGGCTAACAAAATACGGTAATTCAACATTTGAATTGTATTTCCCTCCGTGGGGAAGTCCGAGGCCTCAATCCAGTCAAAGCCCAAAGCCTAAACTAGAGAGGAAGAAGACCAAATGCGACTCATCGACTGACTTGAGCCTCTGTTTAAAACCCATATTTATGCATGATTTTTTTTTCTCCTTGGCAAGCTACTAAATGCCAAAAGGTAATGCAAACGGGCAAAGAACAAGGGGAAAACTCCAAGGGGCCACTAATCCCTCAGAGCTTGTGGAAGCCTCAGGAAACGTCTACTTGGCATCTTGTAATGAGAGTTCAAAATTCCTCTCATTAGCCAAAGTAGACCAGGTGGAGACTGGGGGGTGGATCCCAAGCCATCTGCTCACACAGTAAAAGACATTTACATTTGTTTACACCCCCTCCTCCCTGTAGTTATTAGGGAGAAGAACTGCACTTCCTTTCATTGCATTAGCTAGACTAAGGCTCTTTCCTCTCTCTGATCCATGGTCCTCTTTATCTCATGCATACAAATGTCAAATCTGAATTTCTCGTTCCCAACGCACACGGAAGCCGTTGGAACAAACGGTAAGGGTTAAAATATTGGTGGTGAAATCCGGGCCATTTAGAGAAAACTTCCAGCATTTTTTCCCCCTACCAATTTTCATTCAGTTTGGGGAACTCACAGGAGCCTAGGAAGGCTTCTGGAGTGATGGGAAGATACATGAGAAAGGGGTTGTTCATTTGTTTGATTGTTTATTAAATGTATTGGTCGCTGAAGGCCACTTCGTAGTACCAGCAACTTAGACTTTGTAGTATTGTTGTAAGGTAAAGGTAAAGGTTCACCTCGCACATATGTACTAATCGTTCCCGACTCTAGGAGGCGGTGCTCATCTCCGTTTCAAAGCCAAAGAGCCAGCGCTGTCCGAAGACATCTCCGTGGTCTGTGGCCAGCATGACTAAATGCCAAAGGTGGATGGAACGCTGTTACCTTCCCACCAAAGGTGGTCCCTATTTTCCTACTTGCATTTTTTACCTGCTTTCAAACTGCTAGGTTGGCAGAAGCTGGGACAAGCAACGGGAGCTCACCCCGTTACACGGCGCTAGGGATTCAAACCGCCGAACTGCCGACCTTTCAATCGACAAGCTCAGCGTCTTAGCCATTGAGCCACCGCGTTCCCCCATTGTTGTACTTGCCAACTAACATAGTTATTTTGTATTTTAATTTGACCTACTTTTGTATTTTAATATGACCTATTTTTCTCCCTTTTAAATGATGTTAATGGTTTACCAAACCACCGCCCATCTTACCACAGGATAACTCTGGGCGACTTGCAATATTAAAAAGATAAATCTGTACAAATAAAATACTACCGAAAATAGGATACACAACCTAGCTAAAAAGATGGGGAGGGAAGGAGTACAGTAGGATAAGTGTTGGGGAGGTGGGGGGGTGAGAGGTGGGATTTGTCTATCAACTATGCCCAATGTGAAGCCTGCCAGCCCCAAGCCAGCAGGCAGAGCCAGGGTTTTTAAGTTCTTGTGCAAGATCAGGGGAGTTAGAGCCAGTAGTGGGATTCAGCCGGTTCGCACCACTTTGGGAGAACCGGTTGTTAACTTTCTGAGCAATTTGGCAAACTGGTTGTTGGAAGAAATCATCAGGGCAGAGAACCGGTTGTTAAATTACTTGAATCCCACCACTGGTTAAAACCAACCTCACTTTGGTGACAAGATATGACAAAGGGCAGGAGGGATGGCAGGAAAGGTTCCTCTCTTGGACCAAACCAGCCGGAATACCCTGGGTGATAGACCCACAGCATGCCCCCTGTGCTGGCATTTTGCACAGGGGGCTGGGCAAATTTCAGTGGGAATTTGAAGATCCCTCAAGTAACAGCGTCCCTTATTATCTGCAACCATAAAGTCAGCGTGAATATATCACCCAGAGAATTCAGAAAAATTCTCAAGCATGCTAGGAATAAAGAGGAGGGGGAAAACATCCTCCGTGGAAAGGAAAATTTTAAAAAAATCTGGCAAAATAGATTACAAGTTTGCAACGGCATTAGCAAATATAACTAACTTGAATGCCGACTGAATCATAGCAGTACAGGTAGCCAACCTTTTCCTCGGTGGCTTGCACATGTCTTCTGTCGATGTCTTCTGCTCATTGGAAAAACGTTTGCTTAATGGTGTCTTCTGACAAGCAAAGTCAATGGGGAAGCTGGATTCACTTAACCATTGTGTTACTGACTTAACAACTGCAGCAATTCACTTAACTGTGGCAAGAAAGGTCATAAAATGGAGCAAAATTCACTTAAAAAGTCTCACAGAAAATTTGGGCTAAATTGTGGTTGTAAGTCGATAACTACCTGTATAGAGGGGGAAAATCACATATCACTCCACCTAATTCAGGACTCCTGTTCTTCAACTATTGGATTATATATTACTGTATTTTTCAGAAAATAAAACACGCTTTTTTTCCCCAAAAAAGAGGGTGAAAATCTGGGTGCGTCTTATACTCTGAATGTAGCCCCGCCCAGCTTCTCAAACGGAGGTTTCAGAGGCTGAAAAAGCATCAGAAACGAAGCTTCAGAAAAGAAGCCCCCAAACAGAGCTTCAGAAAAAAAGCCTCCAAACAGAGCTTCAGAGGCTTTTTTTCTGAAGCTCTGTTTCAGAGGCTTTCAGAGGCAGGAAGAAAAGTTTTTTCTGAAACAGTTTCAGAAGTTGCAGGAAAAAAAGCAAAAAAAAAAGCAAGGCACAGAGCTCACAACCAAGGAACCTGTTGCTAAAATTCATCTGTGGAACAGCTGATTGGGGGTATTCCAAGAGGCCGATCCTCCTGTCAATCAGCTTTTTTCTTATTTTCCTCCACAAAAACTAAGGTGCGTCTTATACTCCGGTGCGTTTTATACTCCGAAAAATACGGTATATATTATGTTTCTAAGCCCCAGAGCTCACTGTAACAGCATTGCCAAAAAAGGCATTAAGAGTTATTAAGCTAATCTTGCGCAGCTTCTTCTTTGGTAATATTGTATTGCTAACTAAGGCATACCGAACGTTTGCCAGACCAATTCTGGAATACAGCTCATCCACCTGGAATCCACACTGTATATCGAACATTAACACGATTGAGTGGGTCCAGCGGTATTTCATGAGAAGAGTCCTCCACTCCTCTACTCGCAATAGAATCCCTTATGCCACCAGACTTGAAGTTCTGAGCTTGGACAATCTGGAACTGTGCTGCCTGCGGTCCGATCTAAGCATAGTACACAAAATTGTCTGCTACAACATCTTAACTGTCAATGACTTCTTCAGCTTCAACCACAATAATACACGGGCAAACAATCGATACAAACTCAAGGTAAACCACTCCAAACTTGATTGCAGAAAATACAACTTCATCAACAGAGTAGTCAATGCCTGGAATGCTCTACCCGACTCTGTTGTTACAGCCTCAAACCCCCACAGCTTCAACCTTAAACTGTCTACCATGGACCTCACCCCATTCCTAGGATGTCTGTAAAAGGGTCTTACTGTCCCCATTTCCCTGTACTTACTTCCTTTATTTATGTTTATACCTATACCTGCTATCTTGTACATGTTTTACAAACAAGCAAACAAATAAATAAATAAATAAATTTTAGGGTTCCCGTCAACTCGACTGAAAGTTATGAAAGTTGTACTCAAATATAGTTGAGGAAATAGGATTAAGGTGTCCTAATTATTGTCCTAAAGGCTCAGATGCAGAAGGCAGATAAATACTACCATGATTTTCATAAAACATCTCAATTTTATTGATACGGAAGTAAATATTTGATTGTAGTAGTGAGCCACAATTGTAGACTATGGAAGAGTTTGTCTTCCATAGTCTACTTTGATCCAAGCCTAATGATATTGACTAAGATCAGAAGAATTTAAGAGTTGCATCTAACTGCCGAACATGTTAATTGAATTTCTTGTATCTTGATAAGGGAAAAGAAAAGCTAATAGTTGTAATAATGCTTCATTAAAACCTCCACTGTTTCCTCTAGTATTTAATAAAAGATGTAAATGCCCTGTGTAATGAATGAGATAAATTCAGTTTAAAATTATGCCTTTTTTTTGCCAGTGTTCAAACATAAAAGAAAATTTAAACACTTTCATTTACATATCACCTGCTAGATTATGGACATCTTCCGAATCATAACAATGATCTTGTTTTTTTGTATTTTTTTTAAAAGCCACATAATATGTTTCTCCTCTTCCATGGCACTGCAGATAAAAATAGTATCAAGGAAAAGCGACAGATGTCCCTTTGGTGATTTTAATAAGCTCTTCATTGCCCTTAAAGTCAGAATTAATTCAAGAGTTTATTCCTTATTTTGTAAAAGGAGAAGAGAAGTGAACAGAGAAAGACAGACGAGAATCAATGATTGCTGCTTGATCACAGAAATTGATCACAATTGATCACAGAAATCTATTCCAAGAGGGGGGGGAACCCTTTGTATTCCTACTCATCGTTCCTTGATCAAACAGATATTTAATAGAATAGAAAGGAGTAGAGTAGAGTAGAGTGGAGTGGAGTGGAGTGGAGTGGAGTGGAGTGGAGTGGAGTGGAGTGGAGTGGAGTGGAGTAGAGTAGAGTAGAATAGAATAGAATAGAATAGAATAGAATAGAATAGAATAGAATAGAATAGAATAGAATAGAATAGAATAGAATAGAATAGAATAGAATAGAATAGAATTCTTTATTGGCCAAGTGTGATTGGATACACAAGGAATTTGTCTTTGGTGCATATGCTCCCAGTTGTTCTGACTTAGGCTTCTTGATATAGTAAAAAGCACACAATTAGTCCCCACCCCTTTTTAAAAATTTTTAATGGCTGTGAATTCCTTTCATTCACAGCACGTGCTGAATCACCAAGACTTTATCAATAGTCCAACAGAAGCCTGCCACAGTCCTTCAGATAAGGCTGGTAAACACCCACCTTTATCTTCTGACACACTGCCAAAGACCTAATTGGCAATTACCTTGGCAAGGCCACACGGAAACACAGAAACGGAGCTTCAAAGTACAAACCGACACCATCCACAATGTTGCTTCCTGCAAAGGTGCCTTTGCTCTTCCTTTATGTCTTATGGGAGGGGCCAATCATCTCCAAGCCTTACTCCCGAATTGTCCCTTTTGTTTTAACTGTTTTTGCCTTCTGGCAGCTCTGCGCATGCGCGCACTAGAAACAGGCTCCCCCTGTTCCTCTGCCTCTCTGATGTCTGACTCTGGAGGCTCCGGAGTCACACATAACTCCCAGATGGCCATGACCCCATCTCTGCCTCAGACTCAGAGCCCTCATCTGAGCCTTCCCCAGACTCCAGGGCTGGCCCATGTTCCTCCCCAGCCTCCTCACTGTCCGACTCCTCTGCCAGCTCCGCAGGCTGCTGGCGGACCACAACATTAGTGTACATAAAAAGACAAGATACATTCATCAAGAATCATAAGGTACAACACTTAATGATAGTCATAGGGTACAAATAAGCAATCACGAAACAATCAATATCAATCGTAAGGATACAAGCAACAAAGTTACAGTTATGCAGTCATAAGTGGGAGCCTTTTTATCCATGTAGTAGGCCACCACCCCATGTTAGTAACTTAACAACTGCAGTGATTGACTAAAACAAATGTGGCAAGCAAGTTTATAAAATGTAGCAAAACTCATTTAACAAATGAGCAACATAAATTTTGGGCTCAATTAAGGTAATACGTTGAAGACTACTGTACTCAACAATCCCCAAGCTACAATGTCAAGTGAAGACATTTTTTTTGTCCCCTTTTCCCCAAATAAATTTGACCCCCTTCTTTCTTTGCTTCTAATTGTCTCATTCTTCTCCACTCGACACCCAAGCCAACTTAGATCCCTCAGATTTACTTCCCATGGTATTAATACAAGATTTTGTAAAAAAAAAAAAAAAAAAGAGGATATTAGTTTCTCCCTTATAGCTGTCAGAATTAATAACTTCTCTATCACTGATAACTCCAGGTCAATATTAGATTTGTAGATATGGACGGATGATAAAATGTATGGAAATATAATCACTGATTTGTCAGTATCCCCAAAGTCTTTAGATTATTGAATTTAGGGCCATGACAATTGAAATGAAATTGAAGGATAAGGGAGAAAAAAGAAGAAGTCCTATGCACTGTAAATTCTGACAGGGAGATTCCTCTAAATACAGTAATGCCTTTTAAGAATTGGAACCACGTCCATCAGAATATGGAAGACATGTTAGCACACAGACCAGCTTTAACAGTAAACATTGAAAATGTCTGCTTAATTTCAACAAGATTTGTGATACAGTCCTACAGCCGATGTCAGTGAGTAGGCAGTGAACAAGACCAATTGCTCATCAGCTACTGCTTAGTCAATGGTTGCAACTGAAGGGATCCTTTTACAGTAGTGGCCAAAATTGTGGAAACCTTTTGGGAAAAGTGTATTTTTTTAACAGATTAAGAGAGTTGGAAGGGACCTTAGAGGTCATCTAGTCCAACCTTATACCATTTCTGACAAATGGCAGTCCAATCTTTTCTTGAAAGTCTCAAGGGATGAAGCTCCCACAACTTCTGAAGGCAACTTCTGTTCCACGGGTTGATTGTTCTCACTGTCAGAAAGTTCCTCCTCATTTCTAGGTTGAATCTCTCCTTGTTCAGTTTCCATCCATTATTCCTTATCTGGCCTTCAAGTGCTGTGGAAAACAGCCTGACCCCCTCCTCTCCGTGGCAGCCTTTCAAATATTGGAAGACTGCTATCATGTCTCCCCTGGTCCTTCTCTTCACTAGACTAGCCATGCCCAGTTCATGTAACCTTCATATGTTTTAGTCTTCAGTCCCCTAATCATCCTGGTTGCTCTCCTCTGCACTCTTTCTAGAGTCTAAAACTAAGACTAGCTAATAACACCACTTTTTTTTCTTTCCTTTTTTTTTTTGGAGTAGTACCAGTGATGGGATTCAGCCAGTTCGCACCACTTCGGGAGAACCAGTTGTTAACTTTCTGAGCAGTTGGGTGAACTGGTTGTTGGAAGAAATCATTAGGGCAGAGACCCGGTTGTTAAATGATTTGAATCCCACCACTGAGTAGTACCATAACATTATATATCAATGGAAAGATAATTTAATCAAGAATGTGATGCAATAACTTTTATGAAGGATTTGCTATTAGAATAGCAGTTACAGTATAAAGAAGAAAAATGAAACACGTAGAAAAAAACGAGATGTACAAAAATGATCACCATGTCAGTTAATACTTCGTTGGGTAACCTTTAGCATGAATTACAGCCTTACAATGGAGTTAACCAAGTTTTTTAGTTCTGCAGTTGTTATCATGTGAAACCAAGATTGAAGGATGGCTTCTATTAACTGGATTTTATTGCTGGGTGGTTTCTGATTAACAAGTTTCTTGAGTCGGTTTCATAGATTTTCAATTGGGTTAAGGTCTGGGCTATTCCCAGGCCATTCCAGCAGTGGAATAGGATTATCTTGAAACTCCAAAAAAAAAAAAAGTGGTGTTATTAGCCATCAAACCTCAAAAATACACTTTTCCCAAAAGGTTTCCACAATTTTGGCCAGTACTATATTTATTTTAAACTTTCTAAGATTTTTGAATTTTCAGACGTGGAACAAAAAGCCCCCAACTTGATTTGCTGAACAGCCATATATACAGAAAGTGAAAGTCCCCCCCCCCCCCCATCACAGCAATGACATTACAATTCTTTTAGATGACCTCCAAGGTCCCTTCCAACTCTGTTACTTTTCTCTCTAGTTGCATTAACTGTGTTTGCTTAGCGTGATAGATAGGATTGTTGTCTAGGGAAACAGACACCAAATGCATGACTTCCTTGGTTCAATCACCCTGGCCCTAAAAATACAGGCACAATTTTTTTAAAAAACTTCCAAGGGCTACATTTAAAGTGGGTTATTTGTGGATTGTGCAGAACGTTACAATGGTAACTTTTAACCAAAGCAACCAAAGCAGTGTTGGGTTGCCCCCAGTTCAGAACCGGTAGTAAAACCGGCAGGAGGCCCTGCCCACCACCCCGAATGTCATCATCGGCGATCTGCGCATGCAAAGAGAAGCAAGTCTTAAGGGAAGCAAGTTGCATGTGTATGCACAGTGCGTGTGCGAGCAAAGCAAGCAAGCACAATCCTGTTGTGAACCGGTAGTAAAGGTAAGTAGAACCCACCCCTGAACCAAAGGCTACATTCACATATCAAACTATGACTTCTGTAACCACGGTTTGATGAATAAACTGCCATTGTATTCCTGCATGTTCAAAACCAACAATTCTTCGACAGTATGTTCCTAATATATTTAAGATCTACACGCAGACTGTTGTAGTTAGTCATAAATTACATGTATACCTAGGTTTTGGGAGATGGATTGGTTATTTGAAAAATGCTCAATTGTAGAGCTTGTCAATAAATTATTATCATCGTTGTTGTTCTTAAAGTTATTTGCTGCCTAGAGGCTATCCTAGGTGGACATAAAAGTAAAATAGAACAATAAAATAACCAAGGAAAAAAGAAAACAAAGGAAAAAAATTAACAAGATACAGGTAATCCTCGACTTATGACCACAACTGAGCCCGCAATTTATGTTGCTAAGTGAGATATTTACTAAGTGAATTTTACCCCGTTTTATGACCTTTCTTGCCACGGTTGTTAAGTGAATCCCTGCAGTTGTTAAGTTAGTAGCATGGTTGTTAAGTGAATCTGGCTTCCCCGTTGACTTTTTTTTTTTAATTTGATTTATATGCTGCCCTTCTCCAGAGACTCAGGGCGGCTTACAGTGCGTTAAGCAATGGTCTTCATACTTTTGTATATTTTATACAAAGTCAGCTTATTGCGCCCACAAACTGGGTCCTCAATTTACCTACCTTAGAAAGGATGGAAGGCTGAGTCAACCTTGAGCCTGGTGAGATTTGAACTTGCAGTAATTGCAGATAGCTGAATGTTAATGAATGTTAATAACAGTGCTTTAGTCTGCTGCGCCACCAGGCTCCTGACTTTCTGACTTTCCTGTCAGAAGATCGCAAAACGTGATCATGTCACTCTGGGACACTCAATCCTTAATCGTCATAAATGTGAGTCAGTTGCCAAGCATCTGTATTTTGATCATGTGGTCATAGGGATGCTGCAATGGTCGTAAGAGCAAAAAACAGTCATAAGTCACTTTTTTCAGTGCCATTGTAATTTTGAATGGTCACTAAACGAACCGTCAAGGACTACATGGTGATTAATATGATTGTGTTTTTTTTTTAAATAAAAAAAGACGGATGAAATGGGTAGCGGGGGGATGGGGAAATGCTTTACTAGAAAAAAAATCTGTATATATGAGGCAACTATTCATACTCTTGGTAAAAGCCTTTTTTTGTGAGGTCATATTTTGCATATGAGGGACGCGGTGGCTCAGTGGCTAAGACACTGAGCTTATCGATCGAAAGGTCGGCAGTTCAGCGGTTCGAATCCCTAGTGCTGCATAACGGAGTGAGCTCCCGTGACTTGTCCCAGCTTCTGCCAACCCAGCAGTTCGAAAGCACGTAAAAAATGCAAAGTAGAAAAATAGGGACCACCTTTGGTGGGAAGGGAACAGCGTTCCGTGTGCCTTTGGCGTTCAGTCATGCCGACCATGTCATGACCACTGAGTCGTCTTCGGACAGCGCTGGCTCTTCAGCTTTGAAACAGAGATGAGCACTGCCCCCTAGTGTCGGGAACAACTAGCACATATGTGTGAGGGGAACCTTTACCTTTACCTTTAATTTTGCATATGGCCTACTTCTACCTTTGCTTTCTTAATTCAGTCTCCCCACTGGTAATTTTTTTTTCCAACTTGATCAGGTTTTTAGAACAAGCGCTCTTAATTGCTGCGTAGAAACTTTTGTGAGGCAGGTGAAAGAAGGTGGAACAATTTTTTTTTTCTGCTCGACTCTTCAAACTCTAGATGACCCAGAATAAAATCCCTTTTTAACAAGACTTTGTTCCTTAGCGAACCAGTGAAAACATTATAAAAATAAACAAGGCCCGTTGTTTGCCCTCGTAAGGCTTGGGAATTCTTTTTTCACTAAGCGCTTCGTTTACCTGAGCTGCAAACCGGCAGACTAGAAAGGAAAAGAAAAGCTCTTTGAACATCAGATAGGAAAGAGAGATCCACCTGGACCGATATTCACAAACTCAGCCTGGTCACTTCAAACAAACAAACAAACAAATAAAAACAAGCAAACAAAATCTGGCTAAAACTTGACGACAATCTGCAAAGACTTTTTTACCTCAGACTTGTAATCCTCTACATTTAGCAAGGCTAGGTGGAATATTCAACTCTTCTTTTAAAAAAAACAAACTAAAAATAGATCCAGCCTGGTCACGACTTCAAATAAATAAATAAACAAACAAACAAATAAATAAATAAAAACAAGCAAACAAAATCTGGCTAAAACTTGACAACAATCTGCAGACTTTTTTACCTCAGACTTGTAATCTTCTACATTTAGCAAGGCTAAGTGGAATATTCAACTCTTCTTTTAAAAAAACAAACTAAAAATAGACCCAGCCTGGTCACGACTTAATAAAAATAAAAAATAAAAAAATAATAAATAAAATAAAATAAAATAAAATAAAATAAAATAAAATAAAATAAAATAAAATAAAATAAAATAAAATAAAATAAAATAAAATAAAATAAAATAAATCGAGAGGTCAGCAGTTCAGCGGTTCGAATCCCTAGTGCCGCGTAACGGGGTGAGCTCCCGTGACTTGTCCCAGCTTCTGCCAATCTAGCAGTTCGAAAGCAGGTAAAAAATGCAAGTAGAAAAATAGGGACCACCTTTGGTGGGAAGGTAACAGCGTTCCGTGCGCCTTTGGCATTGAGTCATGCCAGCCACATGATCACGGAGATGTATTTGGACAGCGCTGGCTCTCCGGCTTTGAAACAGAGATGAGCACCGCCCCCTATAGTGTCACCTTCTGAAAAGCCAAGTCAAATGGGGGAGCCATTTAACTTAACAACCCTGTTGCTAACTTACCAATTGCAGGGATTCACTTAACAACCGTGGCCAGAAAGGTGGTAAGAAAGGGCAAAACTCACTTAACAAGGACTATACTATTAGGTATGTCCGCTGCCTTGAGTTATTTGGAAAAATAATAAAGGCAAGATACAAATGAATAAATAAACAATAAAGAATATCTTGCATAGCCAGTTATCAATAGTAGCCATGAATTCACATGCCTGACTAAAACAGCGACGAAGGACCAAATACTTCTTGGGGTATTGTTCTGCCCCAGCTACGGACCCCAAAGAACGCAGCACACACAAAGTCTGTACAAACCTTAATTTACTAAATTAAATCAGTCTTTTTCAAACAAAGGCTGCTAATTTACTTTCTTAACCACCTACAAGAATCCAAAGAATAAATAATCGTATTCTTATTAGGATTGGTAGAAAGCCCAGAAGCAATTTGCAGGACACTGATAAAAGAACTAAGATACAGACGCGAAAGAGAATGAACTAAGTTGTTTCCTGCAAATCGCCTCAGCCGTCGTCCGTCCTTAAATAGGCTAAGAGAGTGGCCAATTAGCCCCAAGCCTTACTCTCAAGGAGACCTCCTCCTGAGGGGCCACTCCTGCCTTTTTGCAGCTCTGCGTGCCTATGCATCGAGAAGAGGCTCCTCCTCTTCGTCCTCTTCACTTATGGGAGCTTCTGGAGGTTCTGAAGGCCCTGGCTGAATCCCCGCCTCTGGCACCACATCTTCTCCAGCCTCCTCACTGTCCGACTCGAGCGCCAGCTGCACAGGCTGCTGGCGCAGCACCACACCAGCCTCCTCGTTGTCGGAATCAGTTACTAGCTGCACAGGCCGCTGACAGGCCACAACAGGTGTCATGAAGAAAATTCATTTCTGCATACACCCAACTACCCCTGGTGAAGCCTAAAGTTGTCCCTTCGTCCTACTCCGCAGCAAGCTGGAATGAAATCCTATCAGAGATGCTGATAATTTCTCCCTAATTCTGATATGACACTGAAAAAAAAAAAGTCCCTCCTTAATTGGTCTTAAGTCAGTTGCAATATTTTTAGGTTCTGGCTGGCTTGCTTTTGAAAAATGCGAAGTTGCCTGCCAGAGAAATATCTTCTCCTCATCTTGGATAATTTCAACATATGTATCTTGGACCATTACCATTTTGGAACATTCGAATGCGGCAAGTGTTAAACCCTCACTGTTCTGTTTGTTTGTGTTTTATTTTGCACATAAATATGTTTCACCATATTATAACTTGGCAAAACGATGCTTTTTTTTTTTTTTTGAAAGTCGAAAGACTGAAGATACGATACGTAGCTCTTTACGGTGCCAGGCAAGGTTTGAGAAAAGCAGAGCCTTGTCCATTAACATCAAAGAGGTCATCTTTGGGGAGGAGGGGGTGGTTTAGTGCTACAGATTTTTTTATTTGAATGTCCTCATTTTTTTCCCCTCCAAAGCATAATGTAAGGAGAAAGATAATCATGCTTCTTTACAGAGGAAAAAAAAAAGGAACTGACCTATCCTATCGTGATTCAATCTGAAGTGAGGTTTGTCGTCTTCTAAGCGTTCCTTTCACGCAAAAAAAAATAAAAATAAAAATAAAAAAAATCTGAGGGTACCGTTTTGAGATGCTCTCCGCTTTATTAAGCTATGCATCTCTCAGCAAAAGTGGGGGTGGCGGAAATCTGATTTGAATTGTTGGTGGTACCTGACTCTTAAATGGGAAACACAAAAGGATGCGGAATGATCCTTCTCCACTTCAGGGTGACACCGCCCCTATAGATTTCAAAAGATAAGAGAAGGGAAGCTGAACCTGTGCATTAGCTGGCTCTACGATATGATGAGTGCAATCAACTGGATGTCATGAGAAATAATATAATAATAAACATTCTTTCCTCCCTCAACACATAAAACAATCGCAGGTATTCTTCTGTGCATTGTGGCTTTTACCAAACATTTTTTTCCCCTCCATTGTTTAACCCAGTATCTCACACCGTGGAGATGTTAAAGAAAGAGAAGAGGAGGATCGGGTTTAAAATATCACTCTGAAGCAAACAATGATTTGATGGGTTGGCTTAATTTATTGCAAGAACGGCATAGTAGGGAGAGAAGTTCACACATTCAAAGTATGTGTGGATACTATGCGTGAACTCAGCCTGATAATCAAAAGATAAGGGTCTAACATGGGGAGAAAAAGGAATGGACTTTGGCATTTGGAATTTCAGGATTTAAATCCTATTTTAGTCCCAAACCACCACACTGCAATGTTTCACCATCACAAATACGATACAACCAAAAAGCCATATCATGATAAGGTGTGACACCTTAACGTCTCATGGGAATCTACCCTGAGATCTCACCCTTTGGTTATTTTCCTATTGGATTTTGACATAGTGACTGGATTCACTCACCATGCCAAGCTCTGGCTTGCTTAATCATGGTTTATGAAGACAGCAATTGACTGTTCAACTTCCTTAGCCATTAGTTGCTCTTTAACAAAATTCAACAGGGAAATTCACACTACATTTTAAGCAAAACCAAGGAAACCAAATCATGCATTGAGAAGATGCATGAACCCAGATTAGGGTAACTATATCTGCCATGTAAAAGTCTGAATAACCAACAAATGTCAACCAAGTTTTGGTGATTCTTGTATTTCTTTGCTGTTATCTAAGACTGTTGATTTCTGCAGAGATCTGACACTGAGTCCCATTGAGAAACAGGTTTTTTTCATTCTCTCTTTCTCCCAGAGAAACACATTTCTAATAGATTTTAGCCAAAATGGAAACGACTGTATGTTATGTTGTCTGTCTTCTTCCATACACGGTGCATGCAAACTTAAATAGGCAACGACTAGAAGCTGTCCTTTGCTTGTCCTCTTAAAAGTGGGATGGAAGAAAGAAAGGAGCCTTGGTGGCGCAGCAGACTAAAGTGCTGTTAAAGTAGCACTTAGCTGCCAGCTGCCTGCAATTACTGCGAGTTCAAATCTCACCAAATCTCAAGGTTGACTCAGCCTTCCATCCTTCCGAGGTAGGTAAAATGAGGACCCGGATTGTGGGGGCAATAAGCTGACTCTGTATAAAAAAGAACACCGCTTGGGGGGGCCGAAAGAAGGTATATACAAAAGTAGGAAGGCTATTGCTTAACGCATTGTAAGCCGCCCTGAGTCTCCGGAGAAGGGTGGCATATAAATTGAACCAATCAATCAATCAATCAATCAATAAGGACAAATAAGAGAAATGGGAATCTGGTGGCAACAATGAGATGGATAAGCAAGTCTCTTTTTTAAAAAAAAAACACCACATATTTGGAAGCTGTTGGTAAGCCACATGTACAAGAGTCTTAATTACATCTGTTGGTGGGTTGGAAGAAAAGATTCCAATAGACATCGGAAAGCTCAGAAAGTATGTTCTATATATTCTCTTTATGTGTAGGGCTTGTTCCAGCTACAGCCCTCTTGTGTTTCTGATTTTCATACCATCAATGAAGACTGGCTCTCATTAATGTCTTCTCTTCTCTACTAAATGCACTTCTGGCCAGATACCAAGCTGGCTTACTCTTATTTTTTTCCCAATAAAATTTCAGCATGACCTTTTTTTGTCTATGCTTTGCGGAAGGGAGGGAGGGAGGGAAAAGGTGGAGAGACAGGAAGGAAGGAAGGAAGGAAGGAAGGAAGGAAGGAAGGAAGGAAGGGAGGGAGGGAGGGAGGGAGGGAGGGAGGGAGGGAGGGAGGGAAGGAAGGAAGGAAGGAAGGAAGGAAGGAAGGAAGGAAGGAAGGAAGGAAGGAAGGAAGGAAGATACATTCCATATCCTCTAGAGCACAATTAGAAGTGCAGAGTGTATTGACTCATGGGTCTCTTTCAAATCTTTTTCAACTCTAATAAATTCTAGTTAAAGGAGTCCATGATAGAATTCGTTCTCCTCCACTCTTTGCTGTAATTCTTTAGGTCCTGAAGAACTGCAGTAACACCAGTCATACGTTAGTGCGCTTGGTTTGGGTTCAGCTCAGTGTATTGCATGAACCCAGATTACTGTGGTTTATTTAATAAAGCAGAGCTAAGCGTGGTCAGCATAATATGATGTGTGAACCCAGACTTTTTCTTCATCTCTTTCTATCTTCATATCTGGTCAAGAATTGACCGACTGTGGGTCTTAATCCAGTGGTGGGATTCAAGTAATTTAACAACCGGTTCTGTGCCCTAATGATTTCTTCCAACAACCAGTTTGCCAAACTGCTCAGAAAGTTATCAACCGGTTCTCCCGAAGTGGTGCGAACCGGCTGAATCCCACCACTGTCTCAATCCCAGGGCAGCAGGTAGCAAGCTTTTCAAACAGAATTATTCTCATTTCCATTGATCGGGCTAATAGAATCTCGCAATCCAGCCTAGGGAATGTCTAGGAGAGCTTGCCGAAATATGGACTCACTCACTCCAGCGATGTGGACTTCAACTCCCAGAATTCCGCAGCCAGCATGATTACCGCTGAAAGTCCAGCGTTAAGTCCACTTATTGTGGCATGTCGAGGTGGAGACAGGCTGGGAGAGAGATAGAGAAATCCTTTACCAAGATCCAAACTCTCTCTGAACGAAAGAAAAGGAGATGTATGATTGGTTTCTGGCCTTTGTTTTAGGTTTAATGAGGAAGAATATTTGTGTTCTGTCATCTATTTGCAAATGACTCTGAAGACGAAGGTTTTTTCTTTCCCCTAAGATGCATCTAATAACCACAACTGTACATTAAAATACTGTAGTTGCATTTGCCATGATAAAATTCACATGCGAGGAACACTGTTTTTGTCTCCTCGTTTCCATACGATATCATCCTGCACATAACCTTAAAATTGAAATGCCATGTCATATTTTCTGCCTCCAGTAGCAAGTGTTATCTTACCTTACATTCTATTATATCATTGTATTTTCTCCATCCTGCTTGATAAGCTGTCAATATTGTTTTGGCAGGAGAAATTTCCATCTTCTGCATCAGATGATCTCTCTGACCTTTAAGCAAGTTGCCGGTGAGATAATTTACTTGCGTTATTGTGACAAAATAATATCCTTTTTCCAGGAGGGGTCACGTGACTCGCGATCATTACACGATTCCCCAAGAACGATTAAAAATTTGCACTTTTTCCTCTCTCTCCTTTTTTTCAAAGGTGGGGGTGTGTGGAAGGGAAAGAGGGCGAGCAAGCATGGAGGGAATTAGCACATTTCTTATCAAAAGACTTTCTCGAGAGAAAGAAAGGAAAGGAAAGGAAAAAATTAGAAAGGTTGCTCTTGCTTAGGAAATTATTTAGGGCAATGGATCATACGGTGGCCTACTTTTCCTTTTAAAAATAAAAACAAATGCTAAAATCTATTTATTTGTTGTTTTTTCACTGCTCAGCCTTTTGTAGCTAATGTTTTAATACAATTTTTGAATGTCTTGTATTAGCAGAAGGATGTAATCACAAATATCAAGCTTTCTGGCATCCTTTGCCTCTCTGCACATAACAAAAATGTCAAACAGATTTTAATGAAAGGCAGCATGCTTGTGGGATATTCGCAGTCTGACATGGAATTCTAATTTTCAGATGTCTTAGGCTTACTGTTTTAATGCACAAATAATTGCAACTTGGAATATTTTGTTTTATAAAGGAGACAGCAAATGAATCCAAAAAAGCAAAATTTATCACATATCTGAGTTGCTGCCACCAAGCTTTGTTCTAAATCATGCCCAAATTTCTTAGGAGTTTGGCTTGTAAAATTAAGCTGGCAACCAGTTCTCTCTATTTGCAGATCAGTCAATGCCTCCTACATAGAAAATCTAGAATACACAATAAATATTCTGGATTATATATACCACAGATTGGAAGCAAAGCTTTTCTTCATCACGTAAAACACATATTCTGCTTAAGAATAGGCTGTGTTATGTCATTTATTAGACTGAGCCTGAAATTAAACCCACGTCTGTTCCTTGATGCAGAAGAGGTCTCAGGAAAAAAAAAATTAATTGATTACCCTTGGACAGCATGAGAAATCCTATAGAAACCTCACACTTCATCATACATTGAGCTCTTTTTTTAATAGCAATTTTATTGTACATTATAGTATAAAAAGATATAAGCTAGTAAACTAAACTAAAAAAGAAATGACTTCCACCTTCATTACAAGTATAAACAATTTTAGTAATTTATCACCTTTTCTTAAAATGCAACAAATGATCTCTTCTTGCCACATTCCATCTCTTATCTATAAACAAATCTTTAAAGCCTCATTGATTCAGTCCTGATCAGCAAAATTCCAATCAGGGTTATGAGACATTACAAGATATCTGTTTTAACTTTGATCAAATAAACCAACTTTATATTCCTTCCTTTCACTTTAATCATCTTGATCTTTAATTTCTTCTTTTTTTAATTTAATATCCTAGAACCTGGTTTCTTTTTCTGTCTGTTCTCATAAAGATTTTCAAAACTTTAATAGATTAGATTTAATTTTGTAAATCCAATATAGAAAAAAAATATGCAGGATACACTTTTGATTTATTATTTGTATATTCGTTTTAATTATTAACAGATCAGCCAGTTTCAGCTCTATATTCAAAATAACATCTTTTTCCAAATCATTTTCAAAGCCTGTCATTTTTAACTCCATTTTCAAGTAAGTCTCAATTTTGTCCAATAAAAACTTGTTCCTCTTCCAGAACATTTTTTAAACCCAATCTACTGAACAGATGGATATCAGACACTCTTGGAATTTTCTTCTGCATCCATTGTTCACAAATATCTTTCAACATATCCAATTGTTAAAGTAATCTGCTCCATTCTATATTAGGAAGTCAAATTTTAATGTTCTTCTCTTTTAATTTTAATCCTTAGTTCCTTCTTCTGGTACTAGTGTCCAGGTCTTCTTTTTCTTTCTAGTGTTTAGTCCCATTCAATCATCTTTTTTTCTTCTTTTTAAAATTCAAAACAATAATATTTTTTTTTCATGGGAAGGAATCTTATAATGAATTTCAAAATCTTATTAAAAATGTATTATTTATTGATGAAATTTATTTGCCGCCCATCTTGTATCCAATGACACTACAAATCTATCCGAACCATTTATAACTTTCCAAAATAAACATTCATATCATTCTTTTTCTGTTTATTCAACAAAATGTTTTAATATACATGTTTAAAATTGCATTTAAAATGTCTTTTGTTAAGAATTGGGGGAAAAAACTCACCTGGCATTATAAAAAATGTTGCTCAAAAGATTTTTAATAGTTGAATAGCAATTAAGAAGCAATTTGATTGAACGTGATTAAGAAAGGCTCAGCAAATCTTGTGTCCATATAGACTACTTTATGGCTGTGAACTTGACTGAAATCCTTCCATTCCCAGCATCTCGACTCACAAGGTCCTGCAGTCTACTTGCAGGAAGCAGTTATCTGGAATACAAGTGGGTAATCTCACAATCTCTCCTTTTGGGGGAGAGTTTTTGCCAGCCAGAATTCACTATCCATCACAATGTCAACCTTGTTTGTCAGGGACTTGTAGTTCACCATAAATCCTCACCAGAGGTCCATCTTGCCATGGATTCCTGAAGAGCATAGTAGCTGATAGCTGTCCACTAACTATCTTTTGGGCTCGAGGTAAGCAAGATGGAGTCATTCAACCATGAAGAGTACACAATGAGAATTTCAAAGAAGAGTTGTCCTTCACTTAGTCAAAAACCTCACAGACTATTTTTTCAAAGGGCCCGAGTCTTTATTGCCAAACTTGGCTTTAGCAAGTAAGGTTAAACCAGATGAAGTACCCACTTTGGATCAAGCTATTCACCTATTGGTGGTCTCCAAAATACTTTTTTTAAAAAAATAGTCAGGTTCACTGAACGTATAGCACTGCTTCTACAATCCTTTGTGTCTTGGCCAACGGATTCTTCTTTATACAAGGGACTTGGGCTAAATTACTCTGGATATCCCCTTCCTATGAAATCAAATTGCCTGAAAAATTTCAAGCAGTCTTGCGTTCTAATAAAGATCAAAGCTGAAACATCTGAACCTCCACCCAATTTCCATCTGAACAGCTGGAACCAAAATGTCTATGTGTGATAGATAATACGATTCTGAAGCAGTCCGGCCGTTTGAATTTTCAGCGGAATGCATGTGTAGCGCTCCACAAATAGCCACAAAGAACATGGATCAATGCGAGGCCCTATTGACAGAACCTCCCCTCTTAACGCATATATTTTGTGCATTTTTTATTGTGATCATGCATGTTGATTCATAGCTGGCTTGTCGATAAAAAAAAAAAAATTGTACAAAGTCTTTAAGCTATAAATGTCACCAAAAATTATTACAACAATAACCGTTTTATGTGGGCAGGGGTCTTCCGAGGTAGGTTGCAGAACTATAAAAAGAGGAAAGGAAAGATTCTGGGGACCAGTATCCCATACCCAAAGAGTAAGCCAGCCATTGATTTATGTTAAAAGCACATAATAATGTGCAACGTATTTAAATGCAGTAGAATTATGAATAAGAATACCTGGCGCATTGTATTCTCTGTATGAATATATAGGCATTGTTACGGTTCCTCCCAAGCAATCTGGATTTGAGCTGATAATATAACAGAAAAGCAGTTTATTCTGAATACAATATAAGGAGACGTGTCAGCAAAGAGATTACGTTCCCCTACTACTTTTTACCTGGTTCTGAGTTAACCCATTTGGGGGTCGGCCCAGTGCACTGAATCAAGTCAAATGCAGCCAAGATGAATGCATGTCAAATGCACTGTGTGCTGTGTAAACATAGCCAGAATGAAGGAGCTGCACGACAATGAAAAGTTAAAATCAGACAGGGGTTCCTTAGGGTTAAAAAATGCAAAGGTATTACACTACATTTTAGCCTTTATTTTGAGTTTTGCTTTTTGTTACTTGAGAAAGACAAGGAAGATCTGATTCCAACTAAACCATAAATGTTTAATGGAATTTGGAGCGCATTCAGTCGAGGGATCATAGATTCCGGTTATTTTAGGAGAAGACTCCTCCACTTCTCTGCTCGCAAAAAGAATCCCTTATGCCACCAGGCTTGACGTTTTGCGTTTAGACAACTTAGAACTACACCGCCTTTGGTCTGACCTAAGCGGAGTACACAAAATTATCTGCTACAACGTCCTACCTGTCAATGACTACTTCAGCTTCAACCGCAATAATACACGAGCCCACAATAGATACAAACTGAAGGTAAACCGCTCCAAACTCGACTGCAGAAAATATGACTTCAGCAGCAGAGTGGTCAATGCCTGGAATGCACTACCTGACTCTGTGGTTTCATCCCCAAACCCCCAAAACTTTAACCTTAGACTGTCTACTGTTGACCTCACCCCATTCCTAAGAGGTCTGTAAGGAGCGGGTATAAGCGTGCCAGCGTGCCTACCCTCCCTGTCCTAATGTCCCCATGTATTCGTATCCACTTTATGTTTTCATAATCATGTTTATACTTATATCTGTTATCTTATACATGCATGACAAATAAATAAAATAAAAATAAATTTAAAAAAGAGCTGTTCAATCGCTGTGGTTGCTAAAATAATGTGGGATGGAGTTGATAGGCTAGCCTATCGTGGCTCTCACGACCACTCCATCCAATCAAATGCTCTTTTCCATTAAACATGGGTTCCTTCCTGTTTCCTGTTCTCTGACTGGCATGTGGAAGACCCAAAATGATCCAAAGGTGAATTGGACTTTCTTGATTCCCCCCACCCCCTGAAAACATTTTGCTTCCCATCCAAGAAGTTTCTTCAGTTCCCACTGAATGGGGTGGGTGGAGGGGGTGGTGGTGGGGTGGAAGGATTTATCCTAATAAGTAAATTATCCAAAAATCCTTCCATTCCTCGCCATTTGCCTTTTGGGAAAAAGCACCTTTGGGACAACTTTGTAGGGTTGCGGTTGTGGAAAAAAATAGGAGGAAAGAGAAATATATAAATTTGACGCCTTGAATAATTTGTAAAAACAATAAAGGCAGGATACAAATAAATACATAACTGTTAAGACTCATGCAGTTGCTGCTTTCTACACTAAAACAGCTGTTTAGGCATGAGCATAGAGGATTGAAAGCTCTTACAGCCATCTCACGAAAGTCCAGATGTTCTGAACTAGGAACATCTTACTTCTTGCGTTGTTCTATGTTGTGATAACGTTCCGTTAACAAAACAAGATCCAGAGATTATATTTTCTGGATAGTTGAACATTTTAATCCATAAATGCAACAAGGGTGAGGAGGACACCTCTCCTTCTCAATGATACTCACACCACACGAAAGGAACGGTCTATGGTTTCCTATTGTCATCCTTATTTGTGGAGGACAGGAAGAAAACACACACATACAACACAGCATGGTAGGATTTTGGTGCAACTGTGGGCAGCCTTCCTTTTTTTCTCCCTTTCCTGTGCAGTTTTGTTTCACTGATTTTGAACATGTTCTAATTTTGTCATTCAAGCCATCTGACTCTCCCGGCTCTATACAAACAAAAGCTAATTTAGTCAGTGATGTTTTAAGTCATAACAATGACGGATGGCCGAGGTTCAGGTGTGCAGAATATTTAAATACTTACTCAACATATTTTTTTAACTTTCCATAGTGATATGAAGACAGAGAGGTTGGGTGGCTGGTTTCTGCCTCTCTTCCTTCCTTCCTCTCTTCCTTCCTCTCTTCCTTCCTTCCTTCCTTCCTCTTTTTCTTTTTCTCTTTTGGCACTTAGATTAATTATGATTTTACATCTGGAAGGAAAAATATAATAAAAGCTCTTTCTATTCTACATTATTAATTGCTTCTTTAATGAGGAATTCCAGGAGCTTCGGAGGTTGGATTGTTAAAAATTATATATATATATATATATATATATATATATATATATATATATATATGCTGCGAGCTTCGTTCTGTTGCCTTTTTGTATCTTATGAAGGTCACCATAAAAAGTGATTGTTTAGCATAGCAGCCATGAATTATGCCACACAGACAAGCTTTTAACCTATGTGCTTTCGCTCGGAGTGAGACACCCATGGTTGTGCTCCTTTTAAACAGTTCTCTATTGAAGAGGATTCAATCACCATAATGAATCTGAAGGGAAGCCGCAATCTTTCCCACTGAAAGAATTTCTAAAAGATTGTAGAATTTGTAAAACGAACAGCTCCGCAGACTAAATGGCTGTGTGGGTGAATCAATTATGGTGGGGATGGTGGCAGTCATAATATTTAGTACATATCAGAATAGTGTTTCAGGTATAATAAGATATGCGGGGGCTGGCTCCCCCCCCTTCACCCCCGTTCTGTTCCCCACCCCCCCCACCCTCTGCATCTCTTCGGCTGTCTCCTTTCTTTGCCAGACGTTGAATGCGCAACTTAGTCACTGGCATTTAGTTAGGACTAGCATTAAGTCAATTAAAAAAAAATCTTTTTTTAAAAAAAATACCTGGAAAGCACAGAGAGGGGAAGTTTAAAAGGCTCAAACTACCCTGCAGTAATTTTATTGAATCGACCCATCAGGGTTATTTGTGGGGGGGGGGAAAACCCCAAGAAAATACAAATGCACCCACCACGATATCCGATGCGCAAATGTGCAAACACCGAAATGATTTGTGTGTGCATGCGTGTGTGTCTCCCTCTCGCAGGTCAGTTATCTCCCTACTTCCTTATTAATGCCATAATTATTTTTGTCCGACAGCAGCATTTATAACCATCTAGTCGGTGTCCAACTGCCCATATTTCCATTAATCAAAGGCCCTGACGACAACTGCCATCATTTTCATTTATGATGACTTATAGGTTCATTGCGGTTCGCTTAAATGTTACGGGGAGCTAGACAGCTGTGGGCAAGAGAAATGGCATCAAATGAAGCTGGGGAAAAAGGGGGGAAAAAATTATAGGATTGAAAAATGAGCTGAGCCATCCGTGGTACAAGTGAACCTGATGCGGGGAACTCTCTGAAGGCTTGGATTTCTTGACAGAGAGGAGAAAACGTAACAGAATAATAGAGGAGTCGGAAGGGGACCATGGAGATCTTCTAGTCCAGCCCCCTGCTCAAAGTCAGAAAAATGACTGTCCAGTCTCTGCTTGAAAGGCTCCAGTGATGGAGCAGCTACAACTTCTGAAGGCAATCCGTTCCGCTGGTTTATTGTTCTAACGGTCAGGAAATTTCTCCTTAGATCTAAATTCCTTCCCTCCTTGATTAGTTTCCATCCTTTGTTTCTTATCCTGCTTTCAGGTGCTTTGGAGAATAGTTTGACACCCCCCACCCCTCTTCTCTGTAACAGCCTCTCAAATATTGGAAAACTGCCACCAGGTCACTCTAGAGAAATGGTTGCCCATTTGGGATGAAGATAGTTTCTAACAGACCCCATACTTGTACTAAGCTTAGCTTCAGCCTATGTAAAAGAAATACATCATTGGACAAAAATCCCACTGAAATAACCCTGATCTTCCTACCACGGGGCTATTTCCCAAAACCATCTCCATGGTTCCTTACACCCATTTCTCTGAAAATACGACTGCTACCACCAACCCATGTGTGCATTGTTTTGGGTTGGGGGGGGGTGGTCAAAGTCTCCAGCAGATTGCCACGGTCATTTCCAGGGGTGGGATTCAACCAGTTTGGACCTCTTCAGGCGAACCAGATGTTAATTTTAATCTGGTTCGCCAAACCGCTAGTTCCAAGGATTGGCTGACCACATCCACCCTGCCCCTCCCTTCCCAGGAATCTCCATGCGGCCCATTTTGGATGCCAGGTAAGTGCAGCGCCCATGCAGAGTTCTCTGGGAGGGCGAAAAACAGGCCTCCCGGAAATACCAAAAGTCTGGAAATGGGCTCATTTCCAGCCTCCGGAGGGCCTCCGGAGCCCGGGGGAGGCCATTTTTGCCTTCCCAGAGGCTCAAGGAAAGCCTCCGGAGCCTGGGGAGGGCAAAAATGCCCCTCCCCCGCTGTGTTTCAGAGGCCGAGTAGGTCATGCCCACCATAGACACACCCACCCAGCAATCGGGCAGAAAACCAGTTGCTAAAATTTTTGAATCTTACTCCTGGTCATTTCTAGTGAAAATGCTGCAAAGATGCTTCCGTTTAGTAGCAGAGCAGCAAGAAGTTCCAAATACAGTACAACTTTTCCAAAAGGCAGAAGTGCCAGAGATGGCAGAAAGGGTGTCTTTTTAATAAAAAAATAAATAAAGCTACTCTTTATTAGGAGAGTTACAAGCGGAGCCTTTTCAGGTTCTAGACAATGTAATGTGATTTATTCAAAGAAATGACGATGATTAGACATTAAATGGCACTAAATATGCTACTTCCTCTGTGCAGCCTGATAAACTGGTTTCATTAACATTATAAGTAACAAAAGTTTCCATTTCAGTCGGCCTGTTTCTTTTTTGTTTGTTTCCAATGCAATCTCAGCTGCAGATGCACAACGCTATAAAATTCGTGCTGTTAGCACATGCATTAAGTCATCGTAGCCGTACTTACAAACATATGGCTCTATATGTTGGCTTGATGAATAATTTCTATTTAGGGGTCCCGTTTATAGAACGGTTTGTTGGGTATGTAGCTCTAAGCTAGGGATGGGCAACATGTAGGCTTCCAGAGGTTGAAGGGCTAAAGCTCCCCTTATAGCTGACCTGTGCTAAGGTCACAGTGGTGGGATTCAAATAATTTAACAACCAGTTCTCTGCCCTAATGACCAGCTGGGTAGGCGTGGCTCGGTGGTCATGTGACCGTGTGGGCATGGCCAACTCAACGTCCTCACATCGATGGGCGCTTCGCTTTAGCTGTTACAATGTAGTAAGGGTTAACCGGAGAGGCAGTTTCTGTAATGAGGGCAATAAAGATTAGGCTAGAAACGACACCAGAATGTTTCCTTCCTGCCTTCCTTACAGGATTAGCCCTGTAAAGTGGGGAGAAAAACAAAATAAGATTTCTTCCAACAACTGGTTCTCCGAACTGCTTAGAAAGTTAACAACCGGTTCTCCCGAATAGGTGCGAATTGGCTGAATCCCATCACTGGCTAAGGATGATGGGGGTGATGGAAACTAGAGTTCAGCAACATCAAAACTTGACTGAAGAAGTCTTAGAGGATTGAATAAATAGCAATGTTTCACTTTATGTGGACAAATATTATTAGACTTACCCTTATATGGTCAACAAATTGGAAAGGCTCAAGGACTCAAGATTGGTAGATGTTCAGGTAAAATGTTTGATTTTTCCAAGCAATCCAACTGCATGGACCTTCAACCACATAAACCAGAAGTCTCCGAACTCGGCAACTTTAAGACTTGTGGACTTCAACTCCCAGAATTCCTCAGTCAGCTGGCTGGGGAATTTTGGGAGTTGAAGTCCGCAAGTCTTAAGGTTGCCAAGTTTGGAGACCACTGACATAAACCAAGCACAAGAGACAATAGGATGCAACTGTACAGATGCCATGTGGATTTGGATCGGGGAATATAACATAATAGCACTTCGGCAAAAATTTTCAGTATATATCAGGCCAATTCAAGCTGATATTATGATCCATCCCTCAGAAATTTTGAAGCTCAACTTTTATCAGCTTTCATCAACATAGTAATTAGTAAAGCATAGTGAGAGATGTACTCTAAAGTGGTTAAGAGCAGTGGTGGCGCAGTGGTTAGAATGCAATATTGCGGGATAATTCTGCTCACTGCCAGGAGTTCGATCCTAACCGGCTCAAGGTGGACTCAGCCTTCCATCCTTCCGAGGTAGGTAAAATGAGGACCCAGATCGTTGGGGACAATATGCTGATGTTGTAAACCACCCAGAAAGTGCTGTAAAGCATTATTGCAGGCAAACTCTGCCCACAGCCTGGAGTTCGATCCTGACCGGCTCAAGGTTGATTCAGCCATCCATCCTTCCGAGGTGGGTAAAATGAGGACCCAGATTGTTGGGGGCAAGAGGCTGACTCTGTAAACCGCTTAGAGAGGGCTGTAAAGCACTGTGAAGCGGTATATAAGCCAAAGTTCTATTGCTATTACTGCCCTAAACAACTCGGGGGGGGGGGGGAATGCTTGCCCTCCCAAAGTTGTGTTCAGGATTTTACCTTGCCAAAGCATTTCCCACATGTATTTACTCTCTTCTAATATTATTGGGGTTATGGTAACCAAGATCTAATGTCTGACCCCAACAAGCCTTAGAGTTGTGATCAGAGCCTTCTGTTACAGACCTTTCCTGTCAACCCAAGAATGTCAGGAACGAGAAATCACAGCCAGAACACACATACTCAATGCCGTTTATGAATTTTATTTATGAAGGCCCGGTGAAGTCTATTTCCAAGTTATTAATCACAAACACAGTTTCTTCATACGGCCCGAAGTGCAGAACAGCAAACGAAAACCTAAAGGAATTCCTGCACCCACACCACCAGGAAAATTAATTGGATTAATTGGTGACAATTTGGTCCAAATGAAGACAAGTTTTCATGCCGAGAAACTGGGGGTTGAGGGGGGAAAAAAACCCTAAAGATTTGAGAATTTTGGAAGAATGCAGGGGTTGGAGGTCATGCCTTTTCAGCAATGATCATACCAGACTGTGCAACGTCTGGAGAAGATCACAAATGGTTTAAACGGAGGCCTTGTAAACTTTTTTTGGCACCCAATCCAGACTGAGTATTTTCAGTATTCTCGTAACAGGGGAAAATAGACACACAGCTTATATTTCGGGAACAAACTTCCCGATCATTTCATTTCAAATGCCGAATGAGATGACAAACTATAGAAGGAAGCTGAGAGCTTTAAATATTGGATGGCCACTTATTAGGGATATTGTAGCACTGTAAGATATTTTCTGCATTAGCAGAGGGGAAGCTTAACCGTTTTCTGCTGTGTCTTTTAATTTAGTAACTCTGTGAAAATATTTCAGAGGCAATTCACCCAACAAAGGGAGCTTCAGGACTATGCCTGAGAAGGGATCGATGGTTTACATGTCCTTACATGTACACAGGCAGACACACGCATTCGGATATCAATCGGAAATTAATCATCTCTGCTTTAGCCGTTTTTTTAGCGTGGCTTAAAAAAAATGGGTTCATTTTATATATATATATACACGGAAGAAGAGATTAACAACAGAAGTCTATGCTTAACCGGTGAAAGACAGTGGGGCAAAATGAAATCTCTTTGGGTTTTTTTGGTTTTTTAAAAATAAATAAATAAATAAATAAATAAGGAAAGAAGGGATCATGACAATGGAATTCTGATGACTTGGCTCAACCCAGGAGACAAATATCGGTTGAATGGCCTCTTGTGTTTGGTTTTGACAAGTCAGAGATCTGAATGGGAGCATATTTAAAAAGTCGGGCCCAAGAAATTGAATGGGGAAAGCAACAGTGTGTTTTGTGTGGGGTTTTTTTTCTTTTTGCTCCCTGCTTCAAGGGGGACAGCTAATTAGATGGAAGTTCCCCTTTAATATTCTTAGGGACTCCGTGTCAGTCACTCTGAGTTCTTTCATGCCTGGCTTTCTCAGCAGGACCAGGAAAACTTAATACCAAAAACTTTGTTTCAAGAGCGAGTGGAGACAAACAATGGCCAGTCTCTGAGTTATGGAAATTACTTCGGAGCTGAAAGGCGAGAGGGAACGGAGCTCCCTTCACGTAGCCTGCTCAACTCGGGGAGAAGATTTGGCCACCGAGGGAAGTTGTGAAGTACTGAATGAAGCTGTCATGCAATTTTCACAAATCTTTGGGACCCGCCTTCCAAATCTAAAACAGGAGCCAGAACCGGAAGAAAAACAAAACAGAAACAAAATGTAACTGCTATAAATGCGGTCAACCAGAAGCCTTAATAATGTGATAAATCGGTATCATTTCAGAATAAAGAGGGAGATTTTTGAGGGGGGGAAACGACCCAAACACTTAATAATTAGGGAGAAGGATTCTTAGGTTTGTGTGTGTTCTGCTTTACAAATAATTGGAGGACCTATGGCGGTTACATGTATGGAAAATAACAGAGTTGGAAGGGTCCTTGGAGATCTTCTAATCCAACCCCCTGCTCAAGCAGGAGACCCTATACTATTCTGTCCAATTTCTCCTTAAAAAGTTCCAGAGAGGAAGCAGCCACAACTTCTGGAGATTAAGCCAGATTAATTGTTCTCACTGTCAGGAAATTTCTCCTTAATTCTAGATTGGACCGCTTCTTTGATAAGCTTCCATCCCTTGCTTCTTGTCCTCCCTCAGGTACTTTAGAAAATAGGTTGAACCCCTCTTCTCTGTGGCAGCCCCTCAAATTTTGGACCGACTGCTATCGTGTCACCCCTAGTCCTTCTCCTCATTAGATTACACATATCCAATTCCCGTAACCGTTCTTCATTGGTTCTGCAACCCAACAAGGCAGACACAGACTTCATAGGATAATTAGAACTGCAGAAAAAACAATGGCTGCCAACCTGCCTTCCATTGAGGACCTGTATACTGCACGAGTCAAAACGAGGGCTGTGAAAATATATACAGACCCCTCGCATCCTGGACATAAACTGTTTCAACTCCTACCCTCAAAACGATGCTATAGAGCACAGCATACCAGAACAACTAGACACAAGAACAGTTTTTTCCTGAACGCCATTACTCTGCTAAATGAATAATTCCCTCAACACTGTCAAACTATTCACTACGTCTGCATTACTATTAATCTCATCATTCCTATCACCCATCTCCCACTTATACTGTATGACTGTAACTTTGTTGCTTGGATCCTTACAATTTATATTGATATTTATTGTTTCCTGATTGCTTATTTGTACCCTATGACTATCATTAAGTGTTGTGCCTTATGAATCTTGATGAATGTATCCTTATTTTTATATACACCGAGAGCATATGCACCAAGACAAATTCCTTGTGTGTCCAATCACACTTGGCCAATAAAAAATTCTATTCTATTCTATTCTATTCTATTCTATTCTATTCTATTCTATTCTATTCTATTCTATTCTATTCTACTCTACTCTACTCTACTCTACTCTACTCTACTCTACTCTACTCTACTCTACTTTATTTGTTTTAGTCTCCGTATAGCCTACTCATTTTTGTTGCTCTTCTCTGCACTCTTTTAGTTTTAACATGTAGCTAAACTACAACCCCCAGTATCCTTCACTTTTTGCCAAGCTGACTGGGGCTGCTAAGAATTGTAATGGAGCAATTTTGGGAGAGTCACCCTCTTAACAGTGAGTCCTTCTGCTTGTGGTTGGAAGTGGCTTAGCTCCAAAGGAGGGGAAGTGGTACAGCTCTTTTCCTTACCCTGGATAATTGAGAAACCTCCATTTTTGTTGGTTTCCCTCAATTGAGAAGCATCGCAGTGTCGCCTATGAGATTCACTGTTGACACTTCTGCATTAGCTGCGTTTTGCCAGTCTTGGCAGGCTTAGAAATTCTATCTTAAGGGCTGCTGTTTATTAAATTTGCAAGATACAAAACTGACTGACAAATAGTCGCTTTTCTTCTGTGAATGCATAAATAATAAATATGCCGCTCTAAAAATAATTAAAATATTGCTCAAATTTAAAGCAGGGTGCCGAGCTACTAGAGAGAGAGAGAGAAAGAGGTAATTTCCAGACAGCTTTATATTTTAGAAAGAAAAGAAGAGGGCAAGTGTATTGCAAGCAAGTGGGATGGTATTTTTTCCCCCTTTAATCGCTTTTTACTGCTTTCAGAATTTTTTTTTTAAAAAAGGAGAGAGGTTAAAAAGGAAAAGGAGAGAGAGGTTTTATGCCTGAATTAGAAAATTCACTTATTCCCCATTCGGACAACATGATGGTAATACTAATTCTAACAATTGCCAGTTTAGAGTAGTTGTTAAAGGCATCAGGCCAGAAACCAGAAGAGACATATGCTGTGCCAGAGTGTGTGGTATCCCCTTGTGTTTGTGTGTGTGTGTGTGTGTGTGTGTGTGTGTACGCACTTGGAGGTCCTTGCTGACCGACAGCCTTTTTTAACAACTGTCCAAAATTACGACAGTGTAAAAAAAAAAAAAGCTTGGTCACCAATCCTCGCATTTACGGCCACCACAGCATTTCACAATCACATGATCGCCATTCAGGCGCTTCACAACTGGCTTGTGAACAGCAGAGTTAATGCAGAACCTGGATGCAAAATGGCAAGTTGCGGTTACATCCTCTTTTATTTAAAGACCGATGGGGAAGGGACGTCCTAAGCCCATCAGAGTCACGATTTTTCCCGCCTTAGCAACTGCAATGCTTAGCGATGGATTTGCTGGTCCCAACAGCAGTCACTAAGTCAGTGACTAAGTCACTGTTCGGGATGGAGAGCGGATGCTTTGTCCTGAGTCACATGACTAGGGAGCTTAGAATGGAGGAGTCCTCAACATTTTAAGCCAGCACCCAACTGCTCCTTCAATAGGGATGTTTACCAGGGATTGGTGGGGAAGAGATATTTTTTCCCCCACAGACCCCTATTGGATCTGGGTCATTTTCAGACCTTTTGGAGGCATCTCTCCCCAGACCAGATTTGAACCTGTTCAGGCTTTTGAGAGTTATCCTGTTGTCAAACCAAGATCTAAGTCAGGGGTGTCTCCAACCTTGGCAACTTTAAGACTTGTGGACTTCAACTCCCAGAATTCCTCAGCCAGCTTTGCTTCAGGGATGAAGTCCAGCAGGTTCTGACAGGTTCTGGAGAACCAGTAGCGGAAATTTTGATCAGTTCGGAGAACCAGTAGCAGAAATTTTGAGTAGTTTGGAGAATCGGCAAATACCACCTCTGGCTGGCCCCAGAGTGGGTGGTAATGGAGATTTTTGCAATATCCTTCCCCCAGGAGTGGGGAGGGAATGGAGATTTTGCAGTATCCTTTCCCTGGAGTGGGGTGAGATGGAGATTTTGCAGTATCTTTCCCCTGCCACACCCACCAAGCCACACCGCACCCACCAAGCCACGCCCACAGAACCGGTAGTAAAAAAAATTGAATTTCACCACTGCTTTTCTTTGCAGCTCTGGGAGTTGAAGTCCACAAGTCTTAAAGCTGCCAAAGTTGGAGACCCCTGATCTAAGTTGCTTTGTGGAGTTTTTTTTTCCCAACATTCTTTAAATTGGGAAGAATTTTTTTAAAAAAAATCAAAGGGAAGGAAGTTATTTATTTTTATTCTTTGTTTGAATATGATTAATCTGTGTTACCCTACATATGCGTGGATGATGGGAGCATCCCTGAAGACCAATAAAAAAAAAATAGACCCCTATCTTTTGGGGGGGGGGGGAAATCTGAGGAAATGACTGTGGTTTCACTACTATTCTTCCAACTTCTAAAAAAAAGCCCTATTAATCATAACATAAATATTTACTGCCAATTGCAAGGCTCCTCAGCCAGCAAAAGATTCAAACTCCTCCTGTTAAGAGGCAGTGTAACTCTTTGCAAACTTTTGCTAAGAAACCTCATGGATGCTATCCCTTTCCTTGGAAATCCATGACATAATCCCTGCTCTCTCTCTTTCCCATTCTCTCTCTCTCTCCCTCTCTCTCTGATTCGCTCCCTCTTTTTCCTCCTCCCATCCCCCCCCCAACAGCCATTATATATGATAAATAAAACAATGCCATAGAAACAGTGAAATCTCTCATCAATGTCTTTGTGAAAAGGTCCAGATAAATGAGGCTTTGAATCAAAGGCAGATTACATGACTGACCCATGTATCATCCTCTATGCATTGAGCATAGCCTTTGTAAAGTTAGAGCGGTAATAAAAAGTGGTATTGTGCACTGTGAAAAGCTGTGTGGGTCTGTGCATGACTAATCTGTCTTTCTGCATTATTTTATTCAATCTTCTCTGACTTTATGCCTTTGACATTTTTGCTACACTCAGTAAATTTGAGTGAATAGGCAATTTTAAAGATTTTTTTTTATAGGGCTTCAGAGAAGTCATATGCAGACTGTATCTTTGTTCAGATTTAACAGTTTAAATATTTCCTTTGTCTAAGATGCAAAGTATTCTTTCGCACCCCCCAAAAAAAGAGGGGGGGAGGGAAAGAGAGAGAATGGGGGTTAGGAATTGAGTTAGGAAGGCAACTAAAAAGGCTCTTCATCTCGTATTGCAACGTTTCCTCCAGAGGATGGGGAAAAAATGGGAGGGGTGGAGGACTTCAGGCACATGGAGACAATTCTGGATGATGCTAAGAAATACTCAACGTTTCACTTGATCAAAGAGAGCTACTACCCCTCACCGTTTTCAGATCTGGCCTGAAGTTTCTTCATTCGTCCTCATCTCCTTAACCCATTCACTCAACCAAGTGGTAGCCCAATTATCTTGCTTTGGGGAGAAAGGCTAAAATTCATGGAATCTTTGGTGCAAAAATTATGATACTTGGAGGGATTTTCTTGCATGAAAATATGCAATGAACATATGCAATGAACAAGAAGATGTTGGACAACCATTTGTCTGAAGTGGTGCAGGGTTTACTGCCTAAGAAGGGGGTTGGACTAGAAGACCTCCAAGGTCCCTTCCAACTCTGTTATTCTATTCTAGTCTAAACATGATAAAAAAATGCTCATCCGAATCTCTGCTTCTTTGACAGCTGGTTCTCAGAGACCCTTTTAAACCAACTTAGTTTTTTTTAAAAAAAAGAGCTAATAGCAAACTCCAGTCTTGAATTTCCTCTTTGAAGAACATTAACTGCCAGGTTTCAAAATGCCAGGAGCCTTCTTAAGCAGGGTATTTGTGAGAATGGTTTTCAAGATAGGCTCAAATCCCACCATCTGAGGTCCCAAAGGAACATTTTCAAAAGGCAAGTGGCCTTTTGTTTTGTTTTTTGTTTTTTTCCTTGAAGACGTTTTGCTTCTCATCCAAGAAGCTTCTTTGGTTCTGAATGATGCTTCTTGGATGAGAAGCAAAACGTCTTCGAGGAAGAAAGTCCAGCTGCCTTTTGAAAAAGCACTTTTGGGACAACCATGACCTGGATGACTGAGAATCTCCATGGCCATTGTCAGGGGATTCTTTTCAAAGTGCATGGACCACTCTATCTTGCTCCACTGCAGTTCTGAAAGTTCACCAGGCCTTCAGCTTGGCTGGGTTGATTTCTCTACCTCTGCAGTCCCACAGAAATGTTGGGGAAACATATGGGGATGACTCTATGGAGTCCTGGAGCCACATGCTCCTTTCACAGAGAATCTCATGTGACATTCATCCATCCTATGATGAAGAAATACCCTGGCAGACAATACCATATTATAGTTTCTTTTGTCTGACCAGAACTCTGGTATATCTTGCCAGGTTCCTCAACTCTGGGCCTCCATTTGTTCTATTTGTTTTGTTTATGAAGGAGTATACTAGTGACATCACCCTGCCAACAAAAGTGTGTATAGTCAAGGCTATGGTTTTCCCAGTTGCAATGTATGGCTGTGAAAGTTGGACCATAAGGAAGGTTGAGCGCCAAAGAATTGAGGCCTTTGAACTATGGTTCTGGAGAAGACTCTTGCGAGTCCCTTGGACTGCAAGGCAATCAAGCCGGTCAGTCCTAGAGATCAACCCTGACTGCTCTTTAGAAGGCTGATCCTGAAGATGAAACTTAAAGACTTTGGCCACCTAATGAGAAGGAAGGACTCATTGGAGAAGAGCCTAATGCTGGGAACGATTGAGGGCAAAAGAAGAAGGGGACGGCAGAGAATGAGGCGGATGGATGGCATCAATGAAGATGGAGTCAATGAAGATGAAGTCACTGAAGCAGTAGGCATGAGCTTAAATGGATTCCAGATGATTGTAGAGGACAGGAAGGCCTGAAGGAACCTTGTCCATGGGGTTGTGATGGGTCGGACACGACTTTGCAACTAACAACAAAATACTAGTATTAATCACTACTAGTATTTGTATTATTATTATTTTGTTCTATTGTGTTTCCTACTTATTTTATATGTACATATCATAAACGTGGGCACTTCTGAAAATACGTATGCTATATTTGATATATATTGCATTACCTGACTCAAAGGCCATAATACAGATTAAGTTAAGGAGCAGAATTTGTTAGGTCTTGCATCTGAGCCAAATAAGCTTGTGAATAAACATCATTTTGCTACCCCCGTTAAGACATCTCTAGGAAATAGCAAAGAGTGACATCTCTTGGATTGGTTCGTTGGTAGGTTGTTGTTGTTTTTTTGTAATGATTTTACTCTTTAATGAGATACATAATAAATAACCTACTTTTGAAATACGCAGCCGGAGTGATGTTGGAAAGCAAGGTGGATGTCCAGCAGTGGCCAAAAGTCATGTTATTGGCAAAGTGTCAGCTTTGATACCATCCTTATTAGCTGATAAGTTTCTTGACCAATTGTACAACTGCTAAATGAAGGCTTTTGTGACTGATCTTTCGCGTATTATTAGACTGCGCTTCCAGCATTATTCATCATTGGTGACTACAACTTGTAAGTCAACAACTGGAAAGTAAAGGGTTTCCCATCTTTCTTTTCCAGCCAACTGGTGGCCATTTTCAAGCCTAATGTAAATCCAGTTAAGCCTCACGGTTAAGAGGCTCTTAACCCATAGGAAGGGTTGCCTAGGACAGTTGGTAGTGGTAGAACCAGAATGAGGGGTATACAGAGCTGGAGCTGACGATGGGCAAAATTTGGAATATTTGTGCCAATTCATTCATTTCCTGCTTCTTGCACATGGATTGATGCCATATATACTCAAGGTGGAAAAGTGAATAGTTCTTTGCTCTAGGTGGTTGGGAGACCTGAATGGACCTAAATAAATCCTCTCTTCACCCTGAGTGACCTTGCGCACTGCACAGACCCGACTCAATAACAGAATGTATAGTTGGCGTGAATCAAGCCCACTGGCATACCTCAAAACCAAGCTGGCCTGAATAGCTTTGTAAAAAGAAAAATAGCCGGCAAATTGGGAGGCTAACTCAATGGTAAAGGATAAAATTTTAATATTTAGCCGCTCCTTCTCATGTTTTTTATGTAGCATCTTTAGAATATTTGTAATTAAAGAGTTTAGTCCAAAGATTTTCCCCACATTGGATAGGACATCGTTAAACCATGGTTTATTTCATAGTTCAGTGAAGGTTTTGTGGGTATATGCTAAGGACACACTATAGTAACTAGGTTTATGTATTACACTATAATGCATGTGACAGCTGAAATATTATATGGAGGAGAGGAGAAGAGGAGGGGTGGGGAGGAAAGAGAGGGGAGAGGGAGGGAGGGAGGTGAGAGAAAGAGAGAGAAGGAAGGAAGGAAGGAAGGAAGGAAGGAAGGAAGGAAGGAAGGAAGGACCTGTTCTTCCAGAAGGAAGGGAAGGGAAGGGAAGGGAAGGGAGGGGAGGG
>WNWU01000105.1:2669592-2681565 GCA_012654045.1 Ptyas mucosa
GGGAGGGAAGGGAAAAAATTCTAGAGAAAAAGAAAGGAGCATTCAGTTTGCCAGAAGGGAATCAAAAGATGTGTGTATGTGTGTGAATGACTTTGTGTCTGTTCTTTCCCTTTAAAAACAAGAGGGTGGGGGGAGCAAGAGAGCGCGAGTGTTTGCCAACTTAAAGGAATCCTTAGTGATATTAGTTATATCAACCCACCTAGAAATGGCATTTGCATTTTTATAACCTTGTTACTTAAAAGTGAAACAGGAGAGGAAGAGCCTGGGTGATAGCATTCTCCCTGGGCTTTAATCCCAGCCTGAGCTCTTTATGCTTGAGAGACCCTTATGATGCTGTAACTAACCTCAAACCTGGAACAGCAGGAGGGCAACAAACCTCAGAATATAGCACTGTCATGCTTTACAGGCATACAGCATGAATGGGGAGGGGGGGGGAGAATCGGTTGCCTAGGAAACACTCTGGTCTTAGTAATTATTACTGTAACTGGCTGCACACCCCACCTATAACAGAAATGAATAATAAATTATCAGCATTGACTGGCAGCTTTCTCTGGTAGCTTCTGCTCAGCACTGCTACCTACCGGCATGCAAAATTAATTACATGCAAACAGCAGGGCTTGTGATCCAACAGAGCCCGATTGCAAGGGAAGTTAAGATGAAAAGTCAAGCTGGAGCTTCACGACGAGACTGAATTAAAAGTGTGGTGGGTTAGTCTAGAAGTAACACACCCACCCACCCACCCAAATGTAGCCCATGTCAGAATGAGGTTGGCACAAGGGTCAAGCGTGCCCACGAAGCCAAGCCACTGTTTAATCGTGACTTGTTGAATTATTCATCGTGGGCTGGGGGGGGGGGAAATCAGATAGCATGCTAAATTATGAAGCATGATGGTAGACGTTTGTATTCGCACCAGAGCTAAATCCAACAAGCCACATCAGGGCTTATAGCTGACCATCGGTACCTGTGTTAGAAGATCAGCATCTGATTTGGAGCCTGTCAGATGCGAAGGCCAACTCAACTCAACCCAACCCAACCCAACCCAACCCAACCCATTGTTCGTGCAGTGAACCAATTCATCCGTTGGGTTGAAACATCATACGGGTTGGTTACTTTGGAGCCGGCATGTGTGAACTCAACCAACTGTGGTTTACCCCACTCAACTCTTCGCGTAGTGCACAAAATCAGTCTGTATCCATATTCATCCGATTCACAGCTTCACGTTCCCATCCCGACAATGTCACTGTAACCCTGAATAAAGATAACTTGTATATCTGATCATCCAGCTATCGAGATGAATGTGTATCTTAACCTTCATTTAAAAAAAATTAAATGCTGGTTAATATTATACCATCTGATCTAGCGTGAAATTGTTATAAATAAAACCATGTCCGGTAGTCTTGATCAATTAAACTCTATAATTAACAAAGATGCTTCATTCATCTTGTATTGTCTAATTTGCAGCAGAATATTAAAGGATTTCCACCAGAAGATGAGTTTGTTTAGAAATTAGAGCACACTTGGAGCTGTGCTGGATTTGATTTAAAAGACACAGTGGGAGTTGGCAAAATTCACATATCATGGGGTTAATGTGGGTTAGAAAGAGCTATTTGTAACACAGAAATACTGCATACCAAACATTCACTCATACCCTTTCTTTTAAGCCTAGCTCCTATTTTGAAATGTAAGTCGCCGAGAGTTAAAAATTTGTTGGAGACTATATTCTTGTAAAAAAAACAACAACCCAACATTAATAAAAAATCCATTTGCTTTTATACGCTAACATCCCCCAGACTTAAACAATGTTAAAACAATTGTCTTTCCCCCTTTGGTTTATATACCATTGCAAAGATTCCTTGTGTTCATTTGACTGGTCCTGATTTTGATTATTGTTGTATTTGTTCCCCTAAAGTTTACTATTATTATTTCTTCATTGTTTCATGCCTCCCTCATTTTCTGTAGATGACGCCATTTGGTTACATATCTGATAGAAAATGGATTTATATTAACATACCTTCTGGGTTGTCTGCCAACAAAAGTGCGTATAGTCAAGGCTACGGTTTTCCCAGTTGCAATGCATGGCTGTGAAAGTTGGACCATAAGGAAGGCTGAGCGCCAAAGAATTGAGGCCTTTGAACTCTGGTGCTGGAGAAGACTCCTGCGAGTCCCTTGGACTGCAAGGCGATCCAACCGGTCAGTCCTAGAGGAGATCAACCCTGATTTTTTTTTTCTAATTTGATTTATATGCCGCCTTTCTCTGGAGACTCAGGGTGGTTTACAATGCGCTAAGCAATAGCCTTCATACTTTTGTATATTTATACAAAGTCAGCTTATTGCCCCCCCAATCTGGGTCCTCATTTCACCTACCTTAGAAAGGATGGAAGGCTGAGTCAACCTTGAGCCTGGTGGGATTTGAACTTGCAGTAATTGCAAGCAGCTGATCTTAATAACAGTGAATTAGTCCACTGCGCCACCAGGACTTCTCTTGCACCAGGATTGCTCTTTCGAAGGCCAGATCCTGAAGAGGAAACTCAAATACTTTGGCCATTTAATGAGAAGGAAGGAGTCACTGGAGAAGAGCCTCATGCTCGGAATGATTGAGGGCAAAAGAAGAAGGGGACGACGGAAAATGAGGTGGCTGGATGGACTCACTGAAGCAGTAGGCATGAGCTTAAATGGACTCCAGAGGATGGTAGAGGACAGGAAGGCCTGGAAGAACGTTGTCCATGGAGTCATGATGGGTCGGACACAAGTTCGCAACTAACAACAACAACCACCATCTAGGTTTATATGCTGCATTAAGGCATAGTTCTTTTGAGCATGGTTTTCTGAGTAACTTACAGAGATTCAGTTTAAGCAGATAGGATGCTCAGATAAATTAATATTAAGCCAAAATCCAGGAAGAAGTTTAGGCACTCTGTTCAACCATCCAGCGTTTTGCCTGGTTCTGGTTTAAAATTTTATCTGGACAAATCAATTAGTTTATTCAGCAACAACGACATTTGATTATACCTTGGTCATACAACATGCTAAGCTGAACAGAATTTTGTTTTCCTTAGCTTTGGCAAATCCAACCTTGTACAGGAAGTCCTTGATTTATGACCACGATTGAGCCCAAAATGTTTGTTGCTAATAAGAGGCAGTTGTTATGTGAGTTTTGCCCCATTCTTGACATAGTTGTTAAGTGAATCATTGCAGTTGTTGAATTAATAACTCGGTTGTTGAGTCAATCTGGCTTCCCCATCGACTTTGCATTGACTTTTCAGTGACCTCAGGACACTGAAACTGTCATAAATACATGCCAGTTTCCAAGCGTCCGAATGTTGGTCATGTGATCACGGGGATTCTGCAACGGTCCTAAATGTGAAAAATGGTCCTAAGTCACTTTTTTCAGTGTCCTTGTAACTTTGAACAGTCACTAAATAAATGATTGCAACTGAAAGATTATCTGTAGTTTATAACCCATGGTTTGTGATTTAAAAGAGATTTTATGAAGCTACTTGATTGTGATTTACTCAATAAACCCCGATTAAACAAATCACAGATTAACACAATGTGGACCTAGAACCATTAATGATACCTCAACCTAAGGTAAAGGTAAAGGTTTCCCTTGCACATATGTGCTACTTGTTCCCGATTCTATGGGGCAGTGCTCATCTCTGTTTCAAAGCCGAAGAGCCAGCGCTGTCCGAAGACGTCTCCGTGGTCATGTGGCCAGCATGACTCAATGCCAAAGGCGCACGGAACGCTGTTATCTTCCCACCAAAGGTGGTCCCTATTTTTCTACTTGCATTTTTTACGTGCTTTCGAACTGCTAGGTTGGTAGAAGCTGGGACAAGTAACAGGAGCTCACTCCATTACGTGACATTAGGGATTCGAACCGCTGAACTGCCGACCTTTCGATCGACAATCTCAGCATCTTAGCCACTGAGCCACCGTGTACCTCAACCTAAAGAATGCTGAACATTGAAAGCAAAAGGAAAAATCCTAGAGAATCTGATAATGGCAGCTGGAAAATAATGAAAAAGTGTAACAAAGCAGTTAGGTTTCAGGTAAAAACACTGGAATGTACTATATATACAAACATTCAGGATTAGGACCAATATTTTTTCTAATTAACCAGCTCTGGCAGATTAGATCTCGCCCCCTTTGTTATTTAAAATACATATTCATAGCACTGTATTTTATAGATGCACTGTTCTGGTTACAAAATAGCTTCTATTTTTCTAGGACATAATTTCATTTTGTTTAGCCAAGAATTCATTAAAGAAGCTATAAATAACCTCCTTTAAATATTTAGCCGTGAATAGAGGGTGGACTGGCATTGATGGCTTATTTTAGTACTAACGCAATATGCTTTAGAGCCATAAAATCTACATTTCAGCATGTATCAAGCTAATGATTAACACCTCCAAAAAGGTTTGAGATATCCAATTAAGATGTCTGTTTGCAAGCTTACACTCCAATCACCAACCTTTTCTCCCAGAAAAAGAGTCAAGAGGAGGGCAAAATAGAATTTGGACGATTTTTTTTTTTAGCTTTGTGTGGTTTTTTTGTTTTGTTTCTTTTTCTAATTTAAAAGGGGTCATCACTACTGCAATCCAGACGCTTACTTTTGTTGTAGCATTGGAGGCCCCTGCAAAAGGTTAGGCTTTCCCATAGCCAACAATTGATGCAGAAACCATATATATGGCAGTCGTGGCTGAATCCATACGATGTGGTAAGCAAATAAATAAATAAATAAAAATGGGGCTAATCTGATTTTGGCTTAATGTGATGTGTTAGCTCAGGGATGTCAAACTCAAGGCCAGGGAGGGCAGATCTGGCCCATGGAGTACTTAGATCTGGTGCTTAGAGCGAAGGACTGGCCTGCGGTGCCTCTGCCAGTGAAAGCCTTGGTGGAGCAGCGGACTAAAGCGCTGTTAAATAGCACTTAGCTGCCAGCTGCCTGCAATTACTGCGAGTTCGAATCTCACCAGGCTCAAGGTTGACTCAGCCTTCCATCCTTCTGAGGTAGGTAAAATGAGGACCCAGATTGTGGGGGCAATAAGCTGACTTTGTATAAAAAAGGAACACCGCTTAGGGGGGATCGAAAGCCCTACTAAGCAGGTATATACAAAAGTATGAAGGCTATTGCTTAACGCATTGTAAGCCGCCCTGAGTCTCCGGAGAAGGGCGGCATATAAATCGAACCAATCAATCAATCAATCAATCAATCAATCAATAAAGCATGCGGCCCTTCCGAGCTGTTTTCGCTGGCAGAGGGTTGCAGGAAGCCGTTGCAGCCGTAAGTGGAGCTCAGTAGCCCATTTTTGCTGGCAGAGCGCTCCAACCAGCACAAGTGCCCCCAACATGAGTGACGTCGAGCTGGCCACACCCAATCTGGCCACACTCACCCGAGTCCCCCCCGAGGTCAAACACAACCCTGATGTGGCCCTCAATGAAATCGAGTTTTGACAGTCCTGTGTTAGCTACTCACTGGCTTGTCAATCATGACTTATGTCCAAACTCAGACAAATAATTATATGCCATCAAGTCATTGTTGATTCCTAATGACCACTTAGGTAGAGCTTCTCCGTGTTGATGTCTCTAACCTCTTCCTCCAGCTCTCCCAATGACATCGTCATCAACACTTCTGAGTCCATCCTCCAGGCTACCCTCTTCTTCTCTTTCCTTCCATTTTTCCCAGCATCTCTAAAGAAGTGGTTCTTAACGTAATGTGTCTGAGGTAGGATAATCTGGTCATTTGTGCCTTGAGGAAGAACGATGGTTTTGATGATCCATTGGTTTTGTTTTCTTGGCTGTTGGTGGTATTCTCAGGAGTCTTCTCCAACACTAGAGTTGAAAAGTAACGGTACCCCTTCTATCTGATTTCTTCAAAATCCAAAATTTCGCTACCGTACAGTGTCACAGGGAATACCTGTGCATGATTCTGATCTTGGTAGGTATAGACACATTATGGCATTGGAGTATTTTTTCCAACAGCCAAATAAACCATCAATTTAAAAAAACAAACAAACAAACCAGGGCTTGGTAGATTATGCAGAGCAAGTTCTTCAGCTTAATACCATGTGTGAATTCAACCATTCTGGCATGCCTAATCATTCTCCACTCCTCCTTGCAATATTTTACATCAGATGCTCATCTCTCTCCACACACTTCAGGTATTTCTGTGCAGACTTAGAAAGCTCAAAGTATGGATAGACTGGTGTTTGAACATATAATATGCCTTTTCCAATTTTCATACATTTTATTTCTTTATCTGTATTCCGCCTTTATTAATTTTACAAGTAACTCAAGATGGCTAACTTATCCAACACATCTTCCTCTTCTTATTTTCCTCACAACCACCATCGTGTGAGGTGGATTGTGTTGAGAGAGAGAGTGACTGGCCCAAAGTCACCCAACCTAGCTTTGTGACTAAGGTGGGACTTGAACTCACAGCCTCCCACTTTCTAGACTGGTGCTCTCATTCAGACAAAGTTAAAATTCACTTTTACTTGAATGCTCTTCCTATAATCTAGGACTGATTCGAATGATCGGGATGGCAATACTATTAGGATTCAACTGAATATAAATTCAGGTCCTTTTCAGACCTCCTTTACTACTGCTGAAGATTAGAGAACTGTCAGATGATGTAAAGTAACAACTACCAAAGGCGGCAATGCAAACCCCTTTTATTTCATTTCCAGGAAAACGACACGTATGTTTTCTCGTTTCCCACCAGGAGTTGAACTCAGTTTGTGGGACACTTGTGTTTAATTTTACTCAAAATCAAATGATCCTCTCATTCCAACACTATACCTGTAGCAATAATTGGAACCTCATACAGTTTCTCGGTCTTCGGCTGCTTCGAAATTCATCACCGGGGACGTCACGACGGCTCAGTGGTTAAAGATGCTGAACTTGTCAGCTGGAAAGCTGCCATTCCAGGTTCGAGACCTGAGCACTGCAGAATGGGTGAGCTCCTGTTACTTGCCTTAGCTCCTGCCCATCTAGCAATTCAAAAGCATGCAAATGCGAGTAGATTAATAGGTACCACTTTGGTAGGAAGATAACAGCTTTCCGTGTGCCTGAACATGCAGTCATGGCAGCCACATGATCCCGGAAATGTCTTCAGAAAACGCTGGCTCTCTTGGCTCAGAAACGGAAATGACCACTGCCCCTAGAGATGGGGCACAACTGGACAGGGAAACCTTTACATCTATTCTTTAGTTACTTACCTCTTTAGTCTATAGCTCTGGGTTTGCGCTCCATCCAAACACTAATTATATCGATTCCACTTAGCTTTTCAAGATCAGCTACGGTCAAGTAGATGCTGCCAACTGCTGTAGGCTCATTCGTGCCACAAGTTCTTCATATGCATCGTGTAGCCATCGTGCAGACTTTAGAACAACAATAAAAAGCCAACCTCCTTAGCTTGCACGAAGGGTATATTTTTGCAAACACTAACTGAGAATTCTTCATGAATAACCAGTGCCCCCTGACATTAACACACAGTAATTCCAAACCAGAGGAAAAAAAGTCCACAGCTTTCCCTTAGAAAAGTCATAAAATGTTTCCAGAAGCTTCAACATGAGAACATTGCATCCAGGGGTGGGCTGCTGGGGGTTTGCAGGGGTTTGGGAGAACCTCTAGCTAAGATTCTGTGCATTTCGGAGAACCCCCAAATCCCTCTCCTGACTGGCCCCACCCACCCCGCCCCACCCCTCCCAGGAGTCCCCACGAAGCCTGTTTTGGATGCAGGTAAGTGCACGGTGCGCGTGGAGGCTCGGGGAGGGCGAAAAACAGGCCTACCGGAAGTTTAGGAAGGACCTCCAGAGCCTGGGGAGGCCATTTTCGCCCTCCCAGAGTCTCAAGGAAAGCCTCCGGAGCCTGGGGAGGGGGCAAAAATGCCTCCCCCCCACCTGCCATGGTGCAGGAGGCCGACTAGGCCACGCCCACCCAGAAACCGGGCAGAGAACCCCTTGCTAAAATTTTTGAAGCCCACTCCTGATTGCGTCCCTTGAGGAAAAACCATCTCCGCTTCTGTTTTTTACTCGAAAAGTTTAATTTTACAAAATACAGTATTTTTTTTTTCCCTTTCAAAGAAACATCCCTGCAAAATACATGAACGTGGCGTTCTGTTTCATAGATTCTATACAACTAAATCATCAGAGGTTTCCTACCTGCGGGAAAGAAATGATTTGTCAGCCGACACCTAAAAAGCAAACCTTTCAAAACAATAAGGGATATGTGGAGGGGGGGGGAGAGAGAGAGAGCCTTAAAACATTATAAAGCGCGTCGTTGAAATAGAAATGGTTGGTTCTACCTGAAAGTTGAAAAGTTTCTTTCAAGTAGCCCAAATGGTATATATTTTTTTAAACTTCACGTCTGGTACAAAACTGCTTGCGTTTAGCTTTGAATGCGCACAACCAAAAAGCTTCATGAGAATTATTCTTTTGAAAATTATTCCATGTGCTGTTATCGTAAGGCAAACATGTATAAAGGTGCTAACTGCACACGAGGATATTAAGAAAATAAGGAGGTTTCTGAAATGCTTCTTCACAGATTTGTTTCTTTTAAAAAAAAAAAGGAATATCAACAGGAGGGCTAAGTATGAACAATATGAAGTCAAAGCAATCTGCCGTCTTACTAGCTAGATACAAACCATCCCTTGCCACTCATTTTCGTGAAAATGACCAAGATCCACTCTTTACATGGGCTCTAGCTTTTCTGTTGCATCCGGGCAGCTTTGAATTTTGAAACCCTCTTCGTCGTTTCTTCTGAAGCTTCGCAGAGAATCTCCTCAGAGTTCCGCTCCAAAATGGTTGGCAGGACCGGATGAGCAATGACTGGGTGTGGTATTGTGGAGGGCGACAAAGGTTCCTTCTCGACAACCGTCCCTGAGAAAGCCTGCAAGAAAAAGAAGACATTCCTGAAATAATCACATCAATGCTAAATTACCTTTCCTTCTCTTATTTTTTTTCCAAAGATCACCCAAATGAAGGCCACACAAGCATTCACAGTTTTATCAACATCGGGCACAATCCAAGATTGAAATTGGAGACGTAAATGTTCCAAGAGTTGTTATTTATTTATTTGATTTTTATTATCCCACTCTTATTGTTTTTATAAACAACTCAAGGCGGTGAACGTACAGTAGTGACCAAAATTGTGGAAACCTTTTGGGAAAAGTGTATTTTCTAAAACTAGCTAGTGACACCACTTTTTTTGGAGTAGTACCATGAAACTATATATCGATGGAAAGATAATTTAATCAAGAATGTGATGCAATAACTTTTATGAAGGATTTGCTATTGGAATAGCAGTTACAGTATAAAGAAGAAAAGTGAAACACATAGAAAAAATTAGATATACAAAAATTATCACCACAGAAAAAATGAGATATACAAAAATGATCACCATGTCAGTTAGTACTTCGTTGGGTAACCTTTAGCATGAATGATGGCCTTACAACGTCTTCCCATGGAGTGAATCAAGTCTTTTAGTTCTGCAGCTATTATAATGTGAAACCAAGATTGAATGATTGCTTCTACTAACTGGGTTTTATTGCTGGGTTGCTTCTGACTAACAAGTTTCTTTAGTCGGTTCCATAGATTTTCAATTGGCTTAAGGTCTGGGCTATTCCCAGGCTATTCCAGCAGTGGAATAGGATTCTCTTGAAACTCAAAAAAAAAGTGGTGTTATTAGCCATCAAACCTCAAAAATACACTTTTCCCAAAAGGTTTACACAATTTTGGCCACTACTGTATATATAATGTTCTATCTTCCTCCTCTTTTCCCCACAACGACAATCCTGTGAGGAGGGTTGGGCTGAGAGAAAGTGACTGGTGCCTTCTTTTTTACCTCATACATTCCTGACAAGGGAGGTGCTTTTCTAGAAAGGGGACTCTGCTCCTGCTGTTCTTCCTCCTCCTCTTCCAAGATGCCCTCACTGTTGTCACTATGGGTCGCGTCCTCATAGCTCAGGCTTCTCAGAATTCCTCGTCTGTCGTCAAACTCGGTGATGCTGCTCTCGCTGGTATCGCTGCAAACACTGTTCTCCCGGCTTCGAGACTTCAAAATTGATTTACGAGGGACATATTCTCCATTCACAACATCAACAAAGACTCTGCAAAGGACAAATGTTAGCTTTAATAAAGTATTTGGAAGAAGCGAGGAGAGAAGTGTATGACAAATTCACCATAATTTCACTCCATCTTGGGGACAAATTAATTACATTGCAGCTTTACCTGCTCCTCCTTTATCCTTTTTTTAAAAAAAGATACTCAAGATTGTTGGATCCTACTGGGAAAACCAAATGTTGTTTTGCCTCTCCTAACAAAATGAAATTCAATGGTGAAAAAAGTAAGCTTCTACATTTAGGCAAGTAAAAATAAATGCACAGGTACAGTATAGTATAAGTGGCACTTCACTCAATAGTAGTAACTGTGAGAGGGATCTTGGGAGTCCTAGGGGACAATCACTTAAGTATGAGCCAGCAGTGTGCTGCAGCTGCCAAAAAAGCCAACACAATCCTAGACTGCATAAACAGAGAGATAGAATCAAGATCATGTGAAGTGTTAATACCACTTTACAATGCCCTGGTAAGGCCATGCTTGGAATACTGCATCCAGTTTTGGATGTAAAAAAGATGTGGAGACTCTAGAAAGAGTGCAGAGAAGAGCAACAAAGAGGATTAGGGGACTGGAGGCTAAAACATATGAAGAACCATTGCAGGAATTTGGTATGTCTAGTTTAATGAAAAGAAAGACTAGGGGAAACATGATAGCGGTCTTCCAATATCTCAGGGGCTGCCACAAAGAAGGGGGAGCCAACCTATTTTCCAAAACACCAGAAGGTAAGACAAGAAGCAATGGATGGAAACTGAACAAAGAGAGAAGTGACAGAGAACTAAGAAGAAATCGGTGGAACAACTTGCCTCCAGAAGTTGTGGATACTCCAACACAGGAAGTTTTTAAGAAAAGATTGGACAACCGCTTGTCTGAAATGGTATAGGGTTTCCTGCCTGAGCAGGGGGCTGGATTAGAAGACCTCCAAGGTCCCCAACTCTAATACAAGCAATGGGCTAGAAGGTCAGGCTTCACCCCAAAATTTGGCAGTAAACATCACCTCCGTAAAATTGAACCAACCTCTTATTCAGGAATTGGCTTACTCAGCCTGAAGACTCTCTAACTTGACTTGGTTAGATCAGATATCAGCCCAAAATGAAGCCGTAAAAGTAAATGATTTGTTCTCTGCATATAAATAAGTCAACATTGTTATGCTTTAAACTTGATAATTTACACTCTGTGCTTCATAGTTCAACTCTAGTCATTCTCCTCCCACGTTAAACAATAGTTGCTGGTTTGCAAATGACCCAGGACAACTAGTCATGTTTACATAAGACATCTCTAGCTTGGATTCTGGCTGGGTATCATCTCACCAGATTCAGCCCTTATACAGATGCCAAGACAGACCTATGAACGTGAGAATGGAACATGGAATCTGACCGATTCCATGTTACATTTCAAACTAGCTTTCTGCCCCATAAAGATGATCCCTAAAATACACCCCAACTATCTTAATTCATTGATCAATTGAGAAAGGATTCTTTAAAAAGCGGCAGGAAATATTACGAACACGGATTCCTAACTTGAAAATTGAGAAATCATACTGAATCATCTCTGTATGATTTTTTTAACATTTTTAACATTCTAATATCTTGGCTTTAAGTTCCAAACAGGCAGTGGCTGAGTCTTCTTAATAATCTGCATTTAAAATATTAAAGCAATGCCTGTTAAATGTCCCCAAACTGGCAGACAAATAACATGAACCAGGGCTATTAATTGTTTTCCCCAACTCCCTTCATGTCATCTTATCGGATCATTTATAGGATAAATAACGATTAAGAATGAAAACCACAAAAGAGATAGGCCTAAAAAGAATAGGATAGGATAGGATAGGATAGGATAGGATAGGATAGGATAGGAT
>WNWU01000105.1:2687403-2689903 GCA_012654045.1 Ptyas mucosa
CCAATCACCAGGAGACTGTGAGTTCTAGTCCCGCCTTAGGCATGAAACTGGTTGGGTGTCTTTGAGCCAATCACCGAGAGACTATGACTTCTTGTCCTGCCTTAAGCGTAAAAGCCAACTATTGATCTTGGGTCAGTCACTCTCTCTCAGCCCAACCCACCTCAGAGGGTTTTTATTGTAAGGAAATAGGAGGAGGAAGGAGTATTGTGTCTGTTCGCCACCTTGAGTTATTTGTAAAAAACAATAAAGGCGGGATACAAATAAATAAAAACAAAAGGCCCATCTAAGCCAAAATTTAGCAACTTGTTCAAATTTCAGACAGGTGATTTTTATAAACCATCAAGATGGTGGGGACTGAGCATAACTCTCTGTAAATAGAATTCACAGACTTTAGCAATGAACCGTGAGAGATCCAAAACAAATGACCCAAGGTGTTCCTTTCTTTGAAGCCATCTAGATCTCTGCAATATCAGTAATATTTATTTAGCAACTGCCTTATTTAGTAACTTTGGCAGTTACGACAGTGATGAAGAAGTAACTTTGCGAACCAATCCCCGCATTTAGGACCTTCGCAGGTCTGTAAAGCGAAGTAAAGCTGGAGTAAGATCATCAGCACAGTCACCGTTTCGCTTGCGGGCTGCTTTGCTCAATGACCAAGTTCCGAACTGCAGTCGTTAATCAAAGACTTATCTCTAGTCAATTTTGAACACCTCTAACTGAACACATTTTGCAAGAAAGCGACCCTTCAGAAAAAATAAAAAGAATCTCATAAAAAGTTTCATTTATTTAGGAATGGCTATATCTGGTCCCTGGCTAACTGTGTGACTATGCAAATACATGGATATATGTTCTGGTTTTTGTGAGCCTCTGCAGAAACCTAACCAAACACATCATAGGCCAGTACTTTAAAGTGGCCATAGATTATTTTCAGCATCATTATACCGAACATAAAGGGAACAGAAGCATTTCCACAAGCCAACTGGTGTTGCAAAACTAGGATAGAGGAAATAGCGCTCACCTTTCATTTCAGGCTCACCGCTTTCTGCGATTTCTCTGATATCAACCACATCCCCTGCTGCCTGGTAAGAAAAAATAAATAAATTAGTCTATTTTTACAAGATGATCATTTAATGCCTTGTGGGCAAGTTATTTCCAGCCAATATCAGAAGTCCAAGAGCTCTTCTAAACTGGTTCAGACATCAGACGCACCAATTGAAAGGAAGTTCAGGAACCATTTGTAACACGATACAGGGTGAATTTATTTATTTCGAGCTTGTATATCTCTTGTTCATTCTTTTTAAATGATGCAATTCTGACCCATAAGTGTCTCTTTGGGATGCACACTAACCTTACGGCTTGTCCAAAACATGTCCCCTATTTCTGGCCCTTGCACCTAATAAAGAAGACTCGGGAAGAGAAGTCCCATCAATATAATTTACATTCTCTGAACAACTTTTCTAAAATGCCCCTTGGGCACCATGAAATATATATCTTACATCACTCATTTTCTGCAAATCTTCGGTGAATTCAGCTTTGGATTCAAAATTCTTCATTACTTTCTCCAAATCATCCAGCATTTTTCTTACACCTGAAATGGCAAGAGACGGCAAAATGATGCAACAGTAATTTCACACCAAAAAGTAATTTAAGTATATTTAAAGTATATTTAAAGGAGGGAAGGGGGGGGGAGAGAATGAATCCTGCTCCCTTTTTCTTCTTTCTGAAGTTTCACAAATGAAGAAGCGAAGCAACCTAGAACTAAGGAGAAATTTCCTGACAGTTAGAACAATTGATCAGTGGAACAACTTGCCTCCAGAAGTTGTGAATGCTCCAACACTGGAAGTTTTTAAGAAGATGTTGGATAAGCATTTGTCTGAAGTGGTGTAGGGTTTCCTGCCTAAGCAGGGGGTTGGACTAGAAGACCTCCAAGCTCCCTTCCAACTCTGTTATTCTGTTCTGTTTCTAAATAATGTTAACATTTGTCTGATCAGTTTCTATACAATGTTAATGCCCCAGGGATGAGCAAAAGGGTTCCTTTGTAACTTATTTGGGGTCGACTTCTACTGATCCTGCCGTTGCCCCGATATCTGGAAAGGCAATAATATGTTTTACTTGAGTTCATTGAATCCCTGGCTGTTTAAAGTGTATGAATCAAAATGCCAGGTTTAAATCAATTCCTCTTTGAAGGGTTTAAATATTTCCTCTTTGAAGTGTTTAAATATTGACTAGAACTTATTTCAAACTGCTTTCTGATTTGTACGTAACAAACCAGAATTCTTAATTGATTGTTTCTCCTGGATGCATGGGAGGACAAGGAAAGTAGCTTGTTCTTGATTGTACATGTCATATTGAACTATAGTTCAAGTTAACTGTAGATCTAGTTTCCAATTGGTAAAATGAAGTAAGAATTTGTTCCCCTTCAATATAGGCCTTGCAACTGAATTCTAGATGATTCATCACATCTGAATCTTAAAGCCATTCCATAATTCAGTACATAAAA
>WNWU01000105.1:2694903-2702967 GCA_012654045.1 Ptyas mucosa
CGCATGTACACCAGCCACCTCGTCTTCCAGTTTCTGGCACGCATGTGCACACGAAGACCGGAAACCGGAAGATCATCTTCCCAGTGTGTGCATGCATGCCGGGCAGCAGCTCTTCCACTTTCCAGCACGCGTTCACGCGCCCACCTGTTTCGGTACTCATGCCAAAAAGGTTCAGCAAGGCAAAAATTTAGTTAAAATGAACTTTCTCCTTGCTCAGAGTTTCAAAAGTCTGATAGCACTAGAGCTGTACCTAAAGTTTTCTTAATTGGAACAGAACTCCCAAATGTTCTTCTGCTGTCTTACTTTTCTGCTTCTTTGTTTTATGGTTAAGTTTTTATACTCTTTTTATTAAGAATTATCTTTAGTTCCCAAGAGACCGAGGATTCAATTTATCACTAAATATGTTTGCTCAGATAGATAGATAGATAGATAGATAGATAGATAGATAGATAGGTGGGTTTCAGCAGGTTCTGACAGTTCTGGAGAACCGGTAGCAGAAATTTTGAGTAGTTTGGAGAACCGGTAGTAAAAATTCTGACTGGTGCCACCCCCATCTATTCTCTGCCTCCCAAGTCCCAGCTGATCGGGAAGAAATGGGGATTTTTGCAGTAACCTTCCCCTGAATTGGGGAGGGAATGGAGATTTTACAGTATCCTTCCTCTGCCACGCCCACCAAGCCACACCCACCAAGCCATGCCACGCCCACCAAGCCACGCCCACAGAACCGGTAGTAAAAAAATTTGAATGGATGGATGATAGATAGATAGATAGATAGATAGATAGATAGGCAGGCAGGCAGGCAGATAGATAGATATAATTTTATTTTTTACATTTTTTCTTTAAAGTACATAAGTGCTTAATAAACAGTGTATTGCCTGGATCAATTTACTTATACAATATAATAATACTAAAGCTGATAGTACTAATAATAACAGTAATAACAACTATAATAACAATACTAATGTTTACTTATGTATAATCCAATTCTATGTATGATATTTTTGTAGGACTGATTTCCAGGTAAAAGCGCATCCCCCAATTACAAAAAAAAAAAGTCCTCCATCAGACACATTAGTGTGAAAATCGTTTGATTAACAACCCTGTATTGTATCATTCTTTTATGCAACTGGCATTGTGAGAGTAAACTGTTTTCAATCATGTTGTTAGAATGCATGAAATACAACTCATCACACACTTAATCAAGACACAGATGTATAGTGTAAAAAGCATGCTAATGTAGCTTTTGGCTGGAGACGCAACTGTGGCCTTGCTTCAGCAAGAGTCGGAGGAAAAAAATGTTAATGAGAGCATTGTTTTTCCCTAATATGTTGGAGGTGGAGGTCAACATGTTGCAGGATACTGTGTCGTCAAAAAAGTCCTGTTAATTTGACACACGGGTGTTTGTGAACACTAACAGAGTCTTTTCTTTAACCCAACTTATTATTTAGTTGCTTTTAAGGGACTGTGGAGAAGCATTTGGCATCAAAGTTAAGTGTATCTGGATTTTAACCATGCCTTTGGATGAACGGTCCCCAGCAGAATATTTGAAATATATTAAAAGCATATCTAACAGGTTATAATAAGATATGGAAAACAAATGTGATTTCCAAGTATGCTCTACAACTTTCAAAATGTATTATCTAGCATCTTTCTGTTCCGTTTGGGCTTTCTATCAAGAAATTACATATTCTTTTAGACATGTGGTTGAAAAATTATTTGTTGGCCTACTAGGATAATATGGCCTTCAGTCATAACTCTCTCTCTCTCTCTCTCAGTAGCCTAGAGGCCTATAACATATAACATGGTTAAAATAATATAAACAAGCTCTGGAACAGGAATTATGTTTTTATGATCACATTTATCTATACGAAGGATTTTCATTTCATTTCACTCTAGCATCTGCTTTTAAATATTTTTCTTCCCACTTTTTAAAACTGTCCTGTTTATTGTCATTCACACTGGCACTACTAAACATCAATATCTATTTGGAATTCTGATTTTAGCAAGCTTTTTATTTTATATAAAGGCCTGTGCTACGTACGACAGTTTACTTTCATATAGTGAAGCAGATAATAAATTCCACGACCAGTGAAAATAGGGAATACAGTCAAGCATCTAAGAACTCATGAGAACTAGATTCACGCACTCGATGGACAATCAACTCACTCACGACTTAGCTAGGAGTAGAGATGTCTTTGGCAAGGCAACCAAAACATATATAGCCGTGATGGCGAACCTGTGGCACGCGTGCCAGAGGTGGCATGCAGAGCCCTCTCTGCGAGCACGCACGCTGTCACCAGCTGATCTTCTGGTTTCCAGCATGCATGCTGGTCTTCGCGGGCGCTGGAGCACCAAAAAACGGCCTGAAAAATGTCCTGAAAACGGCCCCAAAACAGCCTGAAAACAGCCCAAAACCCCATCTCAAAACGGCCCGAAAAATGGCCAAAAAACAAGCGTGTGTGCGCCAGCCAGCTGGTTTTTGGTTTTCCGGTGCTCCGGCGCATGCACATGTACAAGCGTTCCAGTTTGGGCACTCGGTGTCAAAAAGGTTCGCCATCACTGTTATATAGGCAACCCAAAATGCTGAAAATAGTAGATTCAAGTAGCTGATTCAATAAGCAAAAAACACAAGGGAAAAAACACAAGTTCTCACTTAGAGAATTCTCATTGACCATGTTTGTGAGTTACCCTTTTTAAATGTTATGCTCCATTAAATTGCTAATGCCGTAAGAGGTTGCCAAGCATTAGGTCGCATAAAAAGCTAGGAATCTGCTACGTCATGAAATATAGGCCTCTGCACTAGTTCCCTAGTACCCAAATCATAGACCACTAAACATTGCGGTTGGTCAAATATTACATCCTTAGAAATCCCTCCGAGGAAATACTGTACAAAATTGGGTAGAAATTGCTTAAATGTATCTTATTGCAGGAATTGGGTATGTCTAGTTCCTGTGATGGCGAACCTATGGCACGCGTGCCAGAAGTGGCATATATCTGCTGAAACAATCTCCGCACTGGCAACAGGAAGGGCATCCGGCCAGTAAACACTCAGCTTCATTCAGTTGCCCAAGACTCCACCCTGCAAGGGATTACGGGGTCTTTAAAAGAAGATGGTAGTAGTTAATTCTGGCAATATCCTTCATCTTATATGGGTACCCTAACAAAATGTTCCTTCCTAGGAAACCTGTGCAGTCAAGGTGGTATTAATGCCCTAAGCATATTGTCCCTATCCACCTTTTCACCTCTCTCTTGAGGTCAGGTGAAACAAGTTATTACCAGGCTGACGGAAAAAGAAATGCGTCCACTATATACATATGGCGACGTCACTGTGTATATTAGTAATTAGATTTATTGCTTGATTTTCAAAGGGGTTCCGACACAATACAATGCATAATGATTACATTCAGCTTGAATATCAGGAAAGAGGATTGACACAATGCTCCTGTATTTTAAATTACCACATCGTATATACAGAGTTGTCAAAAAATTCCATCCAGATAGAACCATTAAAATAATCAAACCGCCACACTCGGAAGCAAACGAGATCTTCGAAGGCAGTGGGAGAGAGAGAGAGAGAAAGAGAGAGAGAGGGAGGGAGGGAGGGAGGGAGGAGTGCCAGTTATTCACTCCAGCCAGGCACTTGTGTTTTGGAAAACAGTGACACAGGTGACAGAGTAGCAGCTGCTGTGTTCTTCGTGCACAAACTCCCTGTTGGGAAACTCTTTCTGCTGCTCGATCATTATCTATCGTGCAGCTTGCAAAAATGCAGGAACCTCGCAGGGGGAAAAAAAAATTGCTTAGCATTCCCCAGGCTAGAAAAAAAATTGGAAGCATGCTGGTCATCGCTGCTGGTCTCAGGGCTGCCTGGCGGTCCCTTGCGGTCACCACAGAAGGGTGGCCGTGGTGCGGGAGGCATCCTGTGTTAGCAGGAGAGACAGAAACAAGAGAGTCATAAGCAAACGATATCTGGACCCGGAGACGTAATAAGTGTGTATAAAAGTGTGCGAGTTAACAGTGCAGTGGTGTCAGCCAAGTGCCCTTTGCCGTCTCAATCCACCCACTGATTCAGCACCCCAAGGGAAGGGGGAAATGGATGAACTATAACCAAGAAGGTGGGTCTGGCAACAGACACTTTTCCTCCATGCACCTGAATGGTGATTCGGTAATGCACGGACGCATTAGCCAACAGTAGCAACGGCACTGTTAGACTTATATAAATTGGAAATAAAATAAAAATAAATAAAAATATACCGCTTCACAATGCTTTACAGCCCTCTCTAAGAGGTTTACAAATATCAGCCTCTTGCTCCAAACAATTTGGGTCCTCATTTGAACGACCTCGGATGGATGGAAGGCTGAGTCCACCCTGAGCTGGTCAGGATCGAACTCCTGGCAGTGGGCAGAGTTAATTCTGCATTCTAACCACTGCGCCACCACGGTTCAATAAGTACTGTATCTGTAGGGAGTTATCTGGTTTTTGCCAACGTGATTTATCTGCTCTCCATTGTTAAAGGAGAAGGTTGTTTAAAGCAAAAGAGTCTAGACAAACATCCATGTCACACAGGGAGGGTGAGGAAGACACGGGATACAGTTATAGGTAGTCCTTGACTTACGACCACAATTGAACCCCAAAGTTATGTTGCTAAGCGAGAGAGTTGTTACGTGAGTCTCGTTCCATTTTATGACCTCCCTTGCCAGCGTTGTTACATTAGTAACACAGTTGTTAAATGAATCTGGCTTCCCCCATTGACTTCGCTCGCCGGAAGGTCGCCAAAGGTGAGCACATGACCCCTGGATGCTGCACCCATCATAAATAGGAACCCGTTGCCAAGCGTCCAAATTTTAATCACGTGGCTACGGAGATGCTGCAACGGTCGTTAAGCGTGAAAAACTAAGTCCTAAGTCACTTTTTTCAGTGGCGTTCAAGCGGTCACTAAACGAAATGGTTGTAAGTTGAGGACGACCTGTAATGAGGTTGAACGCTACAACTCTACATCAATTTTTGCTTACCTTTGTGTTTTATGACTTGTCCTGATAACCCAGTTCTTGGCATGGAACAGGGTTGGATGCCAATGTCAGGAGTGTCAAAGGCGAAGTAGCTATTAGGATTCTAAAGGGAAAAATGTTAGCACGTTTTATATTTTCCTGGACATTCCATGGCCAGGATGCTTCTCCTTGAGTCCTGAGAACGTACAAGGTAAGAGATAGAGAATAGAGCCCATACAAGAGAATATTTGTAGCTGAGGTTGAACTGTAGAGTCCTCTACACTTGGTTGATTCTTGTAGATGTTTCATTACCTGACTATATAACATTATCAGTGCTCGTGAGTGTGGGTTTTGCACACTCCACTCACTAGCACTGATGATGTTACCTAGTTGGGTAATGAAACATCTGCAAGCAAACAACCAAGCTCAGAGAGCACCAAACTATAGCCCATGTATTGCGCACCTGAATTCTGTCCTCCCCTTCTACATACATACCTAAATACATATACATAATATACATATACATATACATCATATACATATACATATACATTCCAATATTTGAGGGGCTGCCACAGAGAGGAAGGAGGTCAATCTATTTTCCAAAGCACCCAAAGGCCAGACAAGGAACAATGGATGGCAACTGATCAAGGAGAGATTCAACCTGGAAATAAGGAGAATTTTTCTGACAGTGAGAACGATCAACCCATGGAACAGGAGTTGCCTTCGGAAGTGGTGGGAGCTTCATCACTGGAGGCTTTCATGAAGAGACTGGACTGCCATCAGTCAGAAATGGTGTAGGGTCTCCTGCTTGAGCAGGAGGTTGGACTAGATGACCTACAAGGTCCCTTCCAACTGTTAATCTGTTAATATATCTATATCTATATCTATATCTATATCTATATCTATATCTATATCTATATCTATATCTATATCTATATCTATATCTACCGAAAATAAGACCCTGTCTTATATTTTTTTAACCCCAAAATAAGCGCTTGGCGTTATTTTTGGGGAGGTCTTATTATTTTGAGGCATGTGGAGGAAACCAAAGGAAATGGCGGGGACCAGCTGCGCATGCGTTTAAATATTTTCAGGAGAGCTTATTTCAGTGCTTGCACTCAAAAACCCAATTGGGCTTATTATCAGGGGATGTCTTATTTTAGGGGAAACAGGGTATATCTATATTTATATCTATATCTATATATCTATCTATTGAGAGAGAGAGAGAGAGAGAGAGAGAGAGACAGACAGACAGACAGACAGACAGACAGACAGACATAAATAGATAGAGATCAATAGATAGAGATCGATAGATAGAGATATATAGATATATAAAGCTAGCTTGGCTGCTTTTCTCCCTCCCACTGAAAATGGTTAAGATCTTCCTTTCTTCTTTTATAAATACATTTCCTGTTCACTTCTGGTAAAAAAACAACCCACAGCTGTTAACAACAGAAATCAAACACTTAAATCAGTAAAATCTCAGCAAGTGTTAAAAATATAGGAGAATCATCATAAGCCACTACATCTCCATGCTATGTTTTCCAAGAAAAGAAAACCCCAAGAAATCTTAGGAAAAATTAGAAACAGTTTAGCTAATGGGGAAAAATACCTGATGAATGCCTCTAATCATTTGTAAGATAAAGAAGCAATATATTAAACAAAACATGGATAGAAACAGAATGTAAAAGCCTTATCTCATAACATGGCATTTTATGCCAGCCGTCAATTTTGACTGGTGCCAATATTTGTATTAAAGACTGCCTGTTGCAATTTACGATTGAGTAATATTACAGTACCATATGTTAATGCAATCAGTGTTGCCATTTTGTGAATTCATTTGCAGCCCCATCTCACTAGAACATCCTGACGCGCACCGGCTCAATTGCAAAGTAATTCTCAAAGTTGAAGTTTTTGTATTTTAATTTGTTAGGTGTTAAAGACGATGAGGCGTGCTTTGTTTTTACCGTTCATACAAACATTTGACGGATATACGGAAAAAACTTCAATCCCACGGAAACCAGAATCCGTTATAATATTCAAAAGGTGCTCAGATCAAGGCTGTTATCTTGTTTTTGTTATTGTTGTTGTTGTTGTTAGAATTTATATTGCCGCCTATTCGTAAATGACGCCTCAAGACGGCTTACAGAATATAAAACCTCATTTAAAACAACAAAACTAATAAAAAGAATCAAATAAATTAATATAATAAAATAAAATCACACACACACCCCGCCCCGGCGACAGCAGATCACACAAGCCATTTAATGGGCTCCATCCCGCTCTGGGTTCCCCAGGCCCGCTGGCAGAACCAGGTTTTCAGCGCCTTCTGGAAGAGTATACTAGAGTGGGGGCCATTCTAATCTCTGGGGGAATGAAGTTCCAGAGAGAGGGAGCCACCACGGAGAAGGCCCTTCTTCTGGGTCCCACCAGATGTATCTCCCTCGGGGATGGAACCTGCAACATTCCTTGCCTCCCCGCTCTGATGGGTTGGGTAGATGTGACCGGCAAGAGACGGTCCCTCAGATCACCTAATCCCAAGCCATTAAGGGCTTTAAAGGTGACAACCAGCACCTTGAATTGCACCCGGAAGCAAATCAGCAGCCAATGTAGCTTCCGCAGGAGAGGTGATACATGTGCACACCGAGGTCTGTACAAAACCATGAGGGCAGTATGGTAACCATGTTAAGCCATCACTCTGCTAAACGAATAATTCCTTCCACACCGTCGAACTATTTACTAAGTCTGCACTACTACTATTAATCTTCTCATCGTTCCCACCACCCATCTCCTTCCACTTATGACTGTATGACTGTAACTTTGTTGCTTGTACCCTTACGATTTATATTAATATTGTTTCCTGATTGCTTATTTGTACCGTATGACTATCCTTAAGTATTGTACCTTATGATTCTTGACGAATGTATCTTTTCTTTTTATGTACACTGAGAGCATATGCACCAAGAGAAATTCCTTGTGTGTCCAATCACACTTGGCCACTAAAGAATTCTATTCTATTCTATTCTATTCTATTCTATTCTATTCTATTCTATTCTATTCTATTCTATTCTATTC
>WNWU01000105.1:2702977-2725156 GCA_012654045.1 Ptyas mucosa
ATTCCATTCCATTCCATTCCATTCCATTCCATTCCATTCCATTCCATTCCGCTCCTCCACTCCACTCCACTCCACTCCCCCACCCACCCCACCCCACCCCACTCTATTATTCTATTCCATTCCATTCTAATGTTACTATTGATTTGACTGTCATCAAAAACTGGGAAGATACTTACGTTTTTTCCTGTGTTCTACCAGATCGCCGGCTTGTTTTGCTGAACATTTTGCAAACCAGTTGTCCCCAAGAAGAACTGTCACTTCATTGGTGTGAACGAGTCTTCCTGGCATGAAAGCAAGAGGACCAAAGGGGACCTATCGAAGTAACAACAGGAAAAGGAAGGCAGTAAAAAATAATCTACGGAGAGAGATTTGACTTACGGGCAGTTTTACCTTCATGCTAATGTTTCAAAAAAAAAAGAAAAGAAAAGAAAGGACAGCAGGTAGTCCTTGACTTACAATCATTTGTTTAGTGACCATTAGAAGTTACAACGGCAGGGACAAAAGTAGCCTATCACCGTTTTTCACACTTACAACCGTTGCAGCATCCGTGATCATGTGATGGATGTTCAGGTGCCTGGCAACTGGCATGTATTTATGACAGTTGCATTGTCTTGGGTTCATGCAATGAATTTTTGCAACCTTCTGACAAGCCAAGTCAGTGGGGAAGCCAAATTCACTTTACAAATATGTTATTAACTTTTAACACCTGCAGTGCTTCACTTAACAACTCTGGCAAGAAAGGTCTTAAAAGGGACAAAACGTACTTAAGAAACAAACCAGAATTTGGGGCTGAATTGTCGTCATAGGCCAAGGACTAGTTGTGTCTATTAGTTAAATACACTCTGCTTTCATGACAATCTTGGAGTCGTTCAGTGTATTTTGCAAAACTGTTAATTAGACATATATCTCACTTGCCAAAAAAACCCTCTACCACTGTATCCTCTAACTGCATATTTCACAGATCAACTGTATCACCAAGTCCCGACTAGCCAGCTAATCATGTTCAGATATGCTTGATGCTACACAAGCAATTACTTCTAGGCAACAAGCTTTCTCGCCAGAATAAAAACTTTTCCTCAAATTAAGATTCTCTCAGTGTAAACTATTTTATATAATCAATAACCAAGACTTAAAAGCTTTTTTTTCTTCTTCTTCTTCTTTCGCTTCACAGGAAATTATTGTCGATCGCAAATGAAATTACAGACTTCACAAAATAACTACCAAATACGAATATTTGGTTATATAGTTAGTATATCAAATAGGCCAGACTTCATAGCATGTTATCAACATTGTAGACTTGATAGGAATCTCAGCCGAAAAAGCATACATAATGTCAGAATCAGACCCAAAAAATCAGGACAACAGGAAGGTTGCCGCTTTATTCAGAAGGTTTATTCAGGTCTATACACAAGATGAGGCATGGTGGCTCAATGGTTAAGACACTGGGCTTGTCAGCTGGAAAGCCAGCAGTCCAGGTTCGAGACCCAAGCACCATGTGACAGGGTGAGTTCCCATCCTCGCCCTAGCTCCTGCCAATTTTGCATGCAAATGCAAGTAGATAAATGGGTACCACTTTGGTGGGAAGATAACAGCGTTCTGTGATGTTGGCCACATGACCGCAGAAATGTCTTTGGACAACACTGGCTTAATAGCTTTGAAACAAGAGATGAGAATGACCCCATAGAGTCGGCAACGACTGGTGGAATAAAATCTACAGGGACTCTCTTACCTTGTTTTATACACACAACTCTGGTCAACTAAAGTTCAACACTAAATTGGCATCAGATAAGGGTCAATGAGGTTAGACTTAGAGCGTTGTGGGAATGCAATGACTCTAAGCTTATGACACGCTTAACTCTGCCTCCCCAGCCTGCCTGCTCTTCGTGTTGTGGCTCCGACCCCCGAGGCCACTGCATCGGAGGAAGAAGGCTCTGAACAGGAGGGAGAGGAGTCAGCCACGCCTCCCTCCCCCAGCCCCTCCTCCCTGGTAATTCATCAGCTGCCGGCCGAAGGAGAGGAGATGAGTCAGGAGCCAGGTGTCTCCGATCAGTCGGAGGATAATGAGGAAGGCCAGAGGTGGCTGGACCCACGCCAGCGCCGGCGTGATAAGAGAGCTCAACAAATCAGGAAGCGTGCCAGGCATTAGCAGGACCACACCCCACAGGTTATTTAAAGGAGTGGGGTAGCAGTTGGAATTCTGTGACGGACAAAGTTTTACCCTGGCTAGTCCTTGGAGCTAAGCATCAGCCGGCTGGAAAGATTTGGACTTTTGAATTATATTTCCCTCAATTGGTGTGTACGTGTTTTGTTATCTGGTGGAGGTATTTCTCCCCCCCCCCCTTGTTTAGTAAAGACCTTGGCAGCCGGTTTACAAAGGGCTGCCAAGCCGTGATAACGAACCTTCCGTGTGTGTGCTACTCCTTTAACCCTCGTCTGTCTGTGTGGGTTGTGTGTGTGTAGGACGGGGACAGAACACTTCGTTTATGGCGATCAAGAATTAGATAGCCTGTTTTCAAATCTTCCAGACTGTGCTACATGCCTACAAATGATAAGCACACGACAGAGGCATAAAAACAAGCAAGAGTCAAATATTAAACCGCACCTACCATGATATCATATGAAAGTTTGTCTGGCAGCGTACTGAGTCTGTCCTGAAGTGCTTCATAGTCACCCTCAACCTTCTTCCTATAGGGAAGTTCAGACAAACATACTGTCAGTTCTAAATGTTGATTTAACTTGAGGAACATAGAAATATATTATACACATTTCTAAGTTGAGGCTTGAAAACCAGAGACTATGCTTTGCAGGTTACGGTGACAAACTGCCAAAAGTAATTTGGGGTGGGGGGTGGGGGTGGAGGCAGGGGAGTTCCAAAACATTTCATCTTTTTGTAAATACGGTATGTGAAATACGGTATGTGAGAGTACAGGTAGTCCTCAACTTACAACCACAATTATGCCCCAAATTTCCAAGGCTAAGCAGGACATTTATTAAGTGGATTTTGCCCCATCTTGCCAAGCATTCAAATTTTAATCGTGTGACCATGGGATGCGTAACAGTCATAAGTCACTTTTTTCAATGTTATTGTAACTTTGAATGGCCACTAAATGAATGGTTGTTTATGTCGAAGACTATCTGTAATGAAAGGAACTCCATCAAGGGATATTGTCCAAGCTCACAAACTGTTTCTAAAAAGACAGTTATTCTAAAGATGAATATTTTGACAATTATTTTTATCAATATGCATTAGGTTCAATCATACACTCATCGGAGGCCTATTTAATTCAATTCTCAGATAGTGGACTCAGGTAGTTAGAAAGTTAACTGTTGTGCTGTTAGAAAACCCTGTCATTTGGGCCTTTCCTAAGGATGGGTACCATGTATGATTGCTGTTGTTATTTTTAAAAAAAATGGCAGAATTACAAAAAAAAGGCACCTTCCATATAACGGTTCTCTTGCCTGCACAGCCATTGGTCGGCTTGAAAAGCAGAAAAGGGAGCCCATTCCCTTCCATTTGATTGTATAGTTTTATTGGAAGTATGCCACAGATTCCACTTTGCAACTGGCCGATGTTTCTCAACCTGTGGACTTCAACTCCCAGAATTCCAAGTGCTGGCTGGGAAATTCTGGGAGCTGAAGGAGTCCACAACATCTTAAGGTGGTCAAGATTTAAGAAACATTGCAATACAGCCTCCAGATCAGCGGTGTCCAACCATGATGACTTTTAAGACTTATGAACTTCAACTCCCAGAATTCTCCAGCCAATTCTGAAAGTTGAAGTCCGTAAGTCTTAAAGCTGCCAAGGTTGGGACAATCCTGATCTTGATTTCAGCCACTTTGTAGGACTCTTCATAGGACATAGACTTGAATGGGTTTTCTCGTTCCGTCTCATCTAGCTAATTGAGCACAACCAGACTAACGGAAGGAACAGTTGGCCTAGTGGTCTCAACTCCGTGTCTTCCTTCCTATGGTCTACTGCCTTGCACCGAGATAGGAAGCGGAGGCGAATTATGTGGAAATGCGTGAAATTGCTTTCCCAAAATTAAGCCCCTCTTCTTTGGGGGGCTCAGCTGAAGATCTCAGAACTTCAGCTAGGGAAGAAAATGAAGAGCAGAGCTGCTCTCTGGAGAAATCTGTACATCAGATTTCATGATAAAAGATTCTGCAGGAGTATGAAAGTGTTTTTTTTAAAAAAACTTGATTCCAGAAGCACCAATAGACACCAATATAATATCCATCTTATTGGAAATTAATGCAGCCTCTGAATTTTAAGCAGTAGAACAACATATTAGCTTTAAACGTTTATTTTTCTTTTAACAAACCGATGGCCACAATTGAATATGATGAGCATGAGCTGGCCTTGAGCCTCCCTCCCTCTCTCCCTCTCCTCCTCATGCTCTGGTGGCAGCTCATGTGCATTTAAACTAAGCCCCCTCCTCATCAAAAACCAAACATCTGATACGTCTGAACTATAAATTATTTGTTCGGGAGGTCTTTCAGGCATGAAGAAAAAGCCTCTTAAAATAAATTTAAAATATTATATGCTTGATGGTGTATAACCAAAAGTTTAATCTCTCCACTAAAGGGGGCAGTTGCTATGATTTATTTTTTTTTATTTATTTTTTTGCAATAACCCTGCAGACAATAATCAAGCAAACTCCCGTTGTTCCTTCCGTAAAATCCAAGCAAACACAGCATGGATGTTGCATAATTTGGAATGTGTTAAAGAGGTGAGGTTACCTCTCGTAACGCATAAACAACTGTTTACTTTCGAAGGTCCCTTTCCCAATTAGATGGCCATAGGACACTTTTTATTTATTTAAGCTGTTTCTATTATTTTTTTTAAAAAAAGCAACACATTAAAATCTTCAGTTTATCTAAAGCAGGGGTCTCCAACCTTGGCAACTTTAAGACTTGTGGACTTCGATTCCCAGCGTTCCTCAGCCAGCAAAGCTGGCTGAGGTACGCTGGGAATTGAAGTCCACAAGTCTTAAAGTTGCCAAGGTTGGAGACCCCTGATCTAAAGCTTTAAACAAGGATATGCTATTGGATAAACTGGAATCACCTTTCAAGTGGGAGGGGAGGGAGTCCTTTGTAAATAGCAGACCCAATAATCTAAACTTGGACTTACGGAGATACCTTGGATGCCCCTCAAGGCCGTTTAAATACTCAATCATGAGTATTACATTTTCTTGGGAACAATAGGGAAAATAAATGGTTGGGTTTCTTTTAAAAGACCTATTTAATGCAGTTATTCTAACCGTGGAACGTCTTTTTAAGGAGGTGCAGGTTTTAGAAGCATGATTATAGTGGTGAATTAAAGCAATAACACAGGCAATGCAACGGGTGCAATTTAATAAGCCAAGCAGAGTCAAAACGATGTGCCGGAATGCAGTATTATATGAATTTGGTTAATTTTCTAAAGAAATATATATATATATATATATGCAGGGCGCTTTTCTAAAGCAGACATAAGCTATTTGCATTGATATTTTAGGCATGCAATCAAACTTTTTTTTTTTCACTTACCAGTGCTGGATTTTTTCTTGGCAGCTACTGACCACCTGTCATTAAAACAGATAACTGCTCATGAAAAAGAGAAGGCTAAGCACACAGCTGCAAAGTCAATGTTTTAGAAACCAGAGCAGCAGCGTTATAGATTTAGTAGCGTCTGGCTATACATTTTTATTTGTCAGCCCAAAGGCTCAGGAATGTTCATTCTTAAGCAGCATACTTTATCACGACGCCCTAATCCAGACTGATAACCACAGAATAAATTACGGCAGCCTCCAATCGAGATTTTGATACAATGCATGCTCCATAACAAGATGGCACCGTACAAGATAAGGCTGGGGGTTATTTTTGTACCATCTACACATCTGCTTTCAATTCCCCGACCTTTTCAAAACCCAAACCGAATGTAGTTTATGAAGGACTTGGCTTGTCTGTTTTCTTTAAAAGAACCCCATTAAAACGATGTCATTTTTGGACTAATGGAGGGTCTAAATCACAGCATCACTCTGGCAAAAGTTCAAAAAAAAAATAAAACAAAAACAAAAACATAGGCTCGTATTTTTTCAAAAGCATCATAAGGGCGCAAATGTAAGTAAACATAAACTTCTGTCGTCGTTGCCGTCTTCGGATTTCGTGAAAAGGTCACCATGTGGCCACCGCAAACAAAATCACAAAATGCATTACAGTTGTTATATTCCATAATTTTCATCTAGCAATTGATCGCATTCACCTCTGAAATACAATTTCTGGACTATGGAGCTCCATCCGGTCACCCAAATTAGGCAAATTTTAATAATAACCCGTTACATTTCCATCCCACCTTTAAGGACCTATCCATAACATTCCTTCTTCGGTTTTTATCCCACCATTAACAATTGTGAAATTGGCCTTAAAAGAATGACAGGTCCAAAGTCACTCAAGTCAGCTTCACAGCCAAGGATGCTGAGTCTCCCTAGTCATAATCCCAAAGCTTTAACCACTATTTTTATTTTTTATTTTGTTTTTCAAATTAAGCATATATGCTTTGAGGGTTGGGAATGTGAGAAGTTACAATTCCAACGAATCATGAACAGTGGGGGGTTTTTTTCAGTTTTAAGATGTGTGGACTTCTTAAAAGTTTAAAAATACGCTGATCTGGATTGGAGAAAGAATACTTAGTTTAGTTTTAACCTGCCTGGTAACTAGGAAGTAGTGAAAGAGAAACAGTGGAATCCAAAGAGTTACGGGCAGAGCTTGTGTGTATAAAAACATTTCTCACATTCTATAAGATGCCCTCTTGTCATTTTAATTCTCAAGTGTCTCTGAAGAGCTTCTTTAAAAGCTGGGAAACCTTCCACAGCAGACTCTAAAGCTACTAAAACTTGTTTACAGAAGAAGAAACCAGGAGGGCCCTGTTTTCAGAGATGAATATTTGGGCATAAATATTGGTATCTTTTGAGGACAAGGTAGTTCAGTGGCTAAGACGCTGAGCTTGTCGATCGAAAGGTCGGCATTCAGCGGTTTGAATCCCTAGTGCCGCAAAACGGGGTGAGCTCCCGTGACTTGTCCCAGCTTCTGCCAACCTAGCAGTTCGAAAGCAGGTAAAAAACGCAAATAGAAAAATAGGGACCACCTTTGGTGGGAAGGGAACAGCGTTCCGTGCGCCTTTGGCATTGAGTCATGCCAGCCACATGATCACGGAGACGTCCTCGGACAGCACTGGCTCTTCGGCTTATAGAGTCGGGAATGACTAGCATATATGTGCGAGGGGAACCTTTATCTTTTACCTAGAGCTTACACACTTTGTGCATGCATTTAGTTTAAATGTATCTGCTTTATTACATAAAGAAAGCAACTAACCAACAAACCCGCTTGGATGAAAAAACTCTGATCACAGTGAGATTTATATAGGACTAATATATTGGAATTGCCATCGTGGTTGCAGATGGTTTTTTTCTTTTTCAGTTTAAGAAGAAAGAAAACCAAGTAATATTACTCTGCTTATCAAATTCCCTAAAACTACACGTCTTAAGCTCATAAAGAGCTATAGATAATCATTCTATCAGCTTAAGTCCGTTATCATAAAAACTAAACACTTAGGACAAATACGATTAAGGGAGATGCTTGATTTATATGTATCTTTCCCTTCTAAAGAGTTATCTAAGATGTGCACATATAGAATAGAATAACAGAGTTGGAAGGGACCTTGGAGGTCTTCTAGTTCAACCCCCTGCTTAGGCAGGAAACCCTACACCACTTCAGACAAATGGTTATCCAACATCTTCTTAAAAACTTCCAGTGTTGGAGCATTCACAACTTCTGGAGGCAGGTTGTTCCACTAGTTAATTGTTCTCACTGTCAGGAAATTTCTCCTTAGTTCTAGGTTGCTTCTCTCCTTGATTAGTTTCCACCCATTGCTTTTTGTCCTGCCCTCAGGGGCTTTGGAGAATAGCTTCGCTCCCTCTTCTTTGTGGCAACCCCTGAGATATCGGAACACTGCTATCATGTCTCCCCTAGTCCTTCTTTTCATTAAACTAGACATACCCAGTTCCTGCAACCGTTCTTCATATGTTTTAGCCTCCAGTCCCCTAATCCTCTTTGTTGCTCTTCTCTGCACTCTTTCTAGAGTCTCCACATCTTTTTTACATCATGGTGACCAAAACTGGATGCAGTATTCCAAGTGTGGCCTTACCAAAGCATTATAAAGTGGTATTAACCCTTCACGTGATCTTGATATACAGGTAACCCTCGACTTACAACACCTCATTTAGTTACAACAGCACTGAACACAATGACTTACGACCGTTTTTCACACTTACGACCACTGCAACATCCCCATGGTCAAAATTGGGATACTTGGCAACTGGTTCATATTTATGACTGCTGCCGTATCCTGGGGTCACGTGATCCCCTTTTGTGACCTTCTAACCGGCAGAGTCAAAGGGGGAGGCCAGACTCACTTAACGAACATGTCACTAACTTGACAACCGCAACGATTCATTGTAAAAACTGGTGTAAAAACAGGGCAAAACCAGCTAAAGAACTGTCTCGTTTAGCCACAGAAATGTTGGGCTCGGTCGCGGTCGTAAGTCGAAGGACTACCCGTACCAACAGAACTAACGCCGTTGGCATTATGTGGCCAGCGGGCACACATCCCTGAGACCACAATAAATATTCAATGCTGAATGTGCTGTAACAGAGCTGTGTCCTATTACCGTTAAGGCACGCGTTCTGTGTTACGAAATTGTTTGGGGGGGGAAGCTGAGATCTCAAATCCCCCATTTCTGCGTAGGGGGAACAAGAGCTCAACGGAAACCTTCCGATTCCCGACGCAAGGCTTTCCGAGCAGAGAGCGCTAAAGGCAATGCAACCCGTGAAGTGCAGCATGTTCATTAACCTCTACATGATAATCCTTTCGTAGCTGCATATTAACTAGTTACATATTCATAATCATTTACATTATTTAGAAGACCTCCTATGAAAATTTCCAGGCTGATATCCATTAGCTGCAATGTGAAAGGTTATCCAAGATTGTCTGCTTAATGTTTCCAGGAAGCTGCTTTTTTTTTTAATTAGTAAATATGTAAATTGGGAGCATATGCTTCCCCCCCTTTTTAAAAAAAAAATAAATAAAATAAAATTGGGGAGATATGAGCCATCAATAGAACAGCAGAGGAACATATGTTGTTTTCACTGACCTTTAACCCTTTAGATAAAAATCAGCAACACCGATCCGCTTTAATTTCATTCTTCTCCTTTTGATATCTCCCATAAAGGGACACGGAAGGGCAGGCTCAAAAGAAAAACATATGTGAAATCCCTTCTTTAGGATAAAAGAAGTTGCCAGAGTCAGATCAACGGGTCTACCTGGGCTCGATAGGATATACTTTGGACTGGCAAAAGCTCCGAGGTCTTGGACGGGAATTTTTCCAGCTTGGAAACACTGAACTTCAGACCAGCTGCAGAGGGAACAAAGGTCCAGCACTGAGTCAAGCTTCAAAGAAAAACGACGATTTAATATTGTGTGTCTCTAGAAGTATTTCTGATAATGTAATGGTTGGCGGCAACGTACGCCGACATTAAGCAGATTTGAAGTTATGAAACAAAGATAACTGATAAATAAGACCCACGAGAGATGGGAGGGAGGAAATAAGACCTCTCAACTGAAAGATTTGAGGGGTGTTTTTCTATCGAAAATTGGTGGGGGCCAAGGTAGAATAAAGGGACGCGGTGGCTCAGTGGCTAAGACCTGTCGATCAAAAGGTCGGCAGTTCGGCGGTTCGAATCCTTAGTGCTGTGTAACGGGGTGAGCTCCCGTGACTTGTCCCAGCTTCTGCCAACCTAGCAGTTCGAAAGCAGGTAAAAAACGCAAGTAGAAAAATAGGGACCACCTTTGGTGGGAAGGTAACAGCGTTCTGTGCGCCTTTGGCGTTGAGTCATGCCAGCCACATGACCACAGAGACGTCTTCGGACAGCGCTGGCTCTTCGGCTTTGAAACGGAGATGAGCACCGCCCCCTAGAGTCGGGAAGGACTAGCACATATGTGAGTGGGGAACCTTTACCTTTACTTAAGGTAGAATATCAAGTTTTTGTTTAGCACTTTGTTTACTCTTCGGTCCATCTGAAGGTCCTATTGAGCCAGGTAGACCATTGATCTGACTCTGGCAACTTCTTTAATTCTAAATATTTCATTACATGTGAGCTTGTTATTTCTTAATATCATAAGAAACTGTCCACAGTCCAGGAGCCGCAATTTCTTCTGAAATATAGTACAGGTAATCCTTGACTAACAACAGGTCATTTGGTGACCGTTTGAAGTTACAACAGCACTGGAAAGAAAAGTGACTTATGACCATTTTTCACACTTATGATCATTGCAGCATCCCCGTGGTCACGCGATCAGAACTGAGACAGGCATGGCAACTGACTCATATTTATGACGGTTGCGGTGTCCCGGGGGGGGTCGCCTGATCCCCTTTGTGCGACCTTCTGACAAGCAAAGTCAATGGGAAAGCCAGATTCACTTAACAACCAGGTGACTGACTTAACAATGGCACCGATTCACTTAACAACGGTGGTAAGGAAGGTCGTAAAGCGGGGTAAAATCCACTTCACAAACGCCTCGCCTAGCAACAGAAATGTTGGGCTCAATTTTGGCCGTCATATCGAGAACTACTTGTCATACCAGCCTCCTTTTGTTAATATGGCATAAGGTTAACAAAATAAGCACCATCCCTTCAGATGGAGGAAGAATTTGGGGGGGGGGGGGGAATCCCCAGGGATTTGAGAAGAAAGAGAGAGAAAAAAGATGGGGTTGGGAGAGAAGGAAAGATCTGAATATCTGTAACAAAAGGGGCTGAGATTTACAGTCTGACCTTAAAGCACTCTAAGGTATTCTAGCACATAATTTAGAGACATGAAGACTAAGATCATTGACAAGGGAAGAAGGCAGCAAAAATCAAGTAGTTGTTAATGTGGGGAGGGAAGGGGAATGGTTTCTAGATATTTTATCTGGCACTCATTAAATAGCATATGCACACCTTATTAAGTTATGTATTTTTAATCTAAATTGGCCAATGGTAATTCCAGCTGTCATAATACGAGTATCTGTCCTGGAGTTTTTTTAAGGAGAGTTTGGACAACCATCGGTATGAAATGGTATACGATTTCCTGCCTGAGCAGGGGGTTGCACTAGAAGGCCTCCAAGGTCCCTTCCAACTCTATTATTCTGTTATTCTATCCTAAATTAATGTAACAGAATTTCAGCAGCTCCTTCTACAGATAACTGGACAGATGGCAGTTCAATGCATTGGCCAAGCTGGCTTCAGAGAAATATAATGTTGTATTCAACTATGGTTAATATAAGCCATGGTCTTCCAGTCATCACTATATAATAGCTTTATGTACAAGATGAGGCTTAATCATGGATTTAGGTGTTTTAACTATGCTTATGGAAAGAAATTGTGACTTTCATTATTTTGTCTGCAACATAATAGTGTGTGACATTTTTCCTCTTCATAAATGTTACATACAACTTCCAAATACTAATGGTTGATTTACATAGCATAATATTTGAAACGTGTGGATAGTTTTCAAATTTATTTCTAGAATGCACACTGACATGCATTAAATGTCCAAATCATATTTTTTTTAAAAAGGCAAGGATCACTTTTCTTTGGAGGCCACAAAAACCGTAAAAAGATGTTTTTGCTTATTTATGTCATTTATATAGCCACCTATCTCATAAGAGGCAAGTTCATATTTTGTTTTCAGAACAAAAGTTCTTTAAAGGAGGTGCACTAAGTGATTTAAAAGCTTGTATTTTTAAACCTATATTAATATTTCTTGGGAACCACAAGGGGGCATAATCGTGAATATCCTCACCAATAAATAAACAACTGCACAGGCATTGTATAGAAAAAAATTTGATTTATCTAAAATAAATATTGGGCTGGAAAAGTTCAAATTCTCAATATCAGAAAAAAGGAGGAAACTATTCCAATTATTCTCTAGGCAGAAATGAAATAATGTTATACGCGATCACAACTTCTGTGACTTGTTTAACAAACCATGATTAAAATAATGAAATAAAGTGATTTAATGCATGAATTCAACCACTGCCCAGTGTAATTTATGGATCAAGTAAGTTACACAAAAGAGGTTGAACTTTCAACTCAAATAAGTCAACTTTTTTATTTGTTCAACATCTCTTCCCATCAAGTATTTCAGTGTGTATTTAAAAGAAAACAAGTATTTCTAATTATTTCCTTTCCTGAAATGGAACATTTTCCTTAGGAAAAATAAATAAATACTATTATTACAAAAATAAAATATTAAACCAAGTAAATGCCATCGATTTATTGCTGTGTTTTCTTATTAGTTCCATTTGCTTTTTATTGTTGTCGGCTCTATTTTTTTTTAAGTTAATTTTTTTTTTAGCCACTGGAAAAGCATCAAACTCCCCAAACTAGGGGTTAACTGTCCTGATTATGTATCTGTACTCCCTGAGATTATAAAAGAGGACTTGCATATATAGATGAATATATATATATTCATTCAGATCTGGCATATGTATATATTCCCTCATATCACACATGCTTGCACAACAAAACACGCAAAATATCAAAATAATATTCTTCTGAACAAATGTTTATTGCAATGTGCTAATTTATACGTAGAGAACAATACATATTTTACTCTGCGCTTGGTAAACATAAGAAAACTCTGCAGTGAATCCATAGGAAGATACTTCCAAGGGACCTTGGAGGTCTTCTAGTCCAACCCCGTTTAAGCAGGAGGTTTTGTTCTTCCTAAAAGCTTCCAAAGATGGGGCACCCATCACTTCTGAAGGCAAGTCATTCCACAGATTAATTATAATATATATATAATATATTGATTATATTATATATAATATAATTATAAATATATATTATATTATATGTGCCCTTCTTTGAAGCAAGACTTTCTTCTTTTAAGGTTGGAGAGCTTGAGCAGACTCGACTTTTACATAGCACTTTTCAATTGTAATTATTAACAATTGTTTACAGCTTTGTATCGATACTGTTAAAACTAACGAACTGCCTTGCGGGGAACAAATTGTACTAAAAGCGCCTTACGACCGACCTCAACGTGGGTTACAATTGCCATGTAAAACATGCTGAAAAGTGTTCAGGATTTCACCGTCCGCAGAGTGATTTCCCCAGCCTGCCATCTCGGAGAGTGTTATCTAAGAAAAGGTGTGGCTGAATTTGATAGCTAAAGTCTGGTAATAAAGGAATAACAGAAAGTTAAAGCTTCCACTTTCGTTTTGGAAAACATTCTAGTTTTCCATTAGCCAAGGATGGAAAACTGTTGTTCACTTCATGAGATGATGTAAACCTAGTAAAAATACTGGGTTCTCACCAAAACACGTTATCTAAATAATATGCTTTTAGCCTCCAGTCTCGCTGGTGTTGTGACCTAGGCTTCCTGAGTCATTAAAACACACGAGTAGTCCCAAAAACCTCTTTTATTGCAACAGCTGTGAATTACGTTCATTCACAGCTGAGTCCCAATTAGTTGCAAAAAGTCCTTCGGGAGAAGTCCTTAGGGATAATCACCAACCTTTATCTCCTTTGAAACTCTGCCGAAGACTTACTTGGCAAAGCCACATGGAGTCCAGAATCAAACAGAGATGCCGACTGGGAACAGAATTAACAATGTTGCTTTCCCGCAAAGGGCCCATGTGCCTTTGCTCCTCTTTTAAGCCTTATGGGAGGGGCCAATAATCTCCAGGCCTTACTCCCAAGTCGTCCCTTTTGTTTTAACTGTTCGTGCCTTCTGGCAGCTCTGCACATGCACGCACTAGGAACAGGCTCCCCCTGTTCCTCTGCCTCTCTGCTGTCTGACTCTGGAGGCTCCGGAGTCCACGCATCACTCCCAGATGGCCCTGGCCCCATCTCTGCCTCCGATGCAGAGCCCTCGTCCGGGCCTTCCCCAGACTCCAGGACTGGCCCATGTTCCTCCCCAGCCTCCTCACTGTCCGACTCCGCTGCCAGCTCTGCAGGCTGCTGGCGGACCACAACAGCTGGAGGCTAAAACACATGAAGACCATTTGCAGAAAATGGGTATGTCTAGTCTAGTGAAAAGGAATAGGAGAGACATAGTTACAGTCTTCCAATATTTGAGGGGCTGCCACAAAGATGAGGGTGTCAACCTATTTTTCAAAGCACCTAAAGGCAGGACAAGAAGCAATGGATGGAAACTAATCAAGGAGAGAAGCAACCTAGAACTAAGGGGAATTTTCCTAAGGATGAGAACAACCAATCTGTGGAACAGCTTGCCTTCAGAAGTTGTGGGTGCCCCATTGTTGGAAGCTTTTAAGAAGAGATTGGAAAGCCATTTGTCTGAAATGGTATAGAGGGCCTCCTGCTTGAGCAGAGGGTTGGACTAGAAGACCTCCAAGTTCCCTTCCAACTCCGTTCTATGTTCACACTAAGTGAAAGCCAAACAGATTTGATTAATGCATAAGCATTAGGTGATCAGAAGATCGACATCCTACTTTGAAATTCTTCTTTTTGTATGAAATGGGAGGGGGGGCATTGGCTAGTTTATTACACTAAGAAATTACAAGCTGTAGTTTATCATGTTGCATACTGTCCTCTAGTTTAAACTAATAGAAGTTTATCCATTTCAGATATAACAAGAGATTCCAGCCAGCTACTTTAGAGGCTCCTCTGATCTTCAGTTTACAGCCATGCCAACAAAAAGTAAATTCACCAGCCCAAGCCAGCTCATGCATATAACTAAATAATGCTTTAGCATTATATTTGAAATGGGGTCTAACTCTAGTTAATTAACTAGTTAATGAAATAGTGCGCTATAGAATTAAGCAGTTAAATCAAGCAATTAATGTATACTAGATCTACATATTTACACGTAACAGGAAACTGGCGTATTCAAGATGTATTGGAAGTTTCAGACTCTACCCTTCCTGTGGAGCACATAATCCCAAGGCTTGCCATAACTTAATTTCATAATGCTAAGATATGCTTGGCATAGCTTAATAGTTCTTATTTCAGTAAATAAGAAGTGAATATAAAATTCCCAAGAGGGATAAATTTATTCAGGATAATTCTACCATTATGTGCAAATCCTTTAAAAAGAATTAAGTGCTCAATTCTTTAAAAAAAATGTTATTTTATATATATGCGCACGCGCGCGCACACACACGCACATCTACAAAAAGAATAATTTTACCCAACTGCCCTTTTATCTAGTCTCTCTATGCTTCACTGAGAAATTCAGTCTCTATAAGCTACCTTTAGCTTAGCAAATTTGGGGATTCACAGATCAGTACTCCTGACCTTAGAAATACATTATTTCCTACACAAGCAAATGAACTTAATGATCCACGCACTCAAGCACCTTAACCAAGTTTCTTTCTGGAGCTTATTACAGACCTTTAAAGAACACATTATTATTATTATTATTATTATTATTATTATTATTATTATTATTATTATTATACACACGATAATGTGAAATCAGAGCTGCCAGTTCTTTAGCTGTTGTTGGGCTTCGGGAGCATCAAGCTCTTGGCAAGAACTGAGGATGTCGCAATGTGTCAGCGTAATATAAGTGTGGACCTAAGCAGTGGGGCCTTTGGTCATTTGTCAGATGGAAATCTTGTCTATGTGCCGTCCAGAGCTTTTGCGTATGGCACCCAGTGTGCTGATAACCACTGGGGCCACCATATGTGATTTCTGCCATAATCTTTCAACTTTTGATTTTCAGACCTGGATACTGTACTTTTCAGAGTATAAGGCTCTCCCAGGGAGGGCCTCCTTGGGGTCCCGTCGGCCAGACAGTGTCAGCTGGCGACTCCCAGGGAGCGGGCCTTCTCTGTGGGCGCGTCTACTCTGTGGAATCAGCTCCCCCTGGAGTTCCGGATGGCCCCTGACCTTCGCTCTTTCCGCCGTGACCTCAAAACATGACTATTTGGCCTGGCCGGATTGGACTGAAGGGTTTTTTTTAAAGGGGATTTTATTGGCGTTTATATAATTTTATGTGTTTTTTATCGTTGTGAGCCACCCTGAGTCCTTTGGGAGAGAGGGCGGCATACCAATTTAATTAATTTAATTTAATTTAATTTAATTTAATTTAATTAATTTAATTTAGTAAGTAAGAAAGTAAGTAAGTAAGTAAGTAAGTAAGTAAGTAAGTAAGTCACACCTTTTTCCCCCTAAAAGAGGGTGGAAATGTTGGTGCATCTTATACACCGAATACAGCCATTTTTGGTCTCCCGAAACCCCATCCCGCACATCCCGTTTTTGCCCAAAACAGGCCCATTTCTCGCAAAAATGGGGCGCACAGGTGGTTTTAGAGACCTGCAGAGTGGTCCTGGGGTCTGTGGAGGGCAAAAACATGATGCATGGGGAGTTTGGGAGGCCAAAAACAAGCCCATTTTTGCGAAAACGGGCTCATTTTTTGCAAAAACGTGGCCTGCAGAGGGTTTGGGAGGCCTGCAGAGTGGTCCTGGGGCCGGGGAGGGCAAAATCTTCTCTCTTTTTTTTCTTGTTTACCTCTTCGAAATCTTGGTGCGTCTTATACTCCGGTGCATCTTATAGTCCGAAAAATACGATACTTTGTGATCTACTCCAATATTTTTTCTTCTATTTTATTATCCCATGGTGGTTTTGTCAAAGCCAGTGGTATTCAAATGGTACTCCAGATGTTTTGGGATTTCAGTCAAGATGGCTATTATTATTGGAACTACCTCTGCTTTCTTTTGCCACAATGGTTCTATTTCTATTTGCAGGGCCTCATATTTTGTGATTTTATTATTAACGTGATGCCCAATTCCCAGACATTCAAATAAGTGGCACTGTACATACTGTTCTATACTCTTTGGAGAGGCGGGGGGGAGAGAGATGCCTCCGGGTCAGGGATGAAAATTACTCTGCCTAACTACAGCTCTGCCTAATTATTTCACTACAAATAAACACCATAGCTTTCCAGTAAACAAGCAGAATTTCTAAAAAAAAATAAACATAATTGCTGAATAGTGTTCCCCAGTAAGATTTCACAACTCATTTTATGAGTGGAAACTAAACTGGCCAGAAACAAACAACAACTGGTCTATCCATATAATCGTTGTATAGAAGAGACCAACTACGCATGCAGAAATGTTTTATTTTCCTTAATAATAAGGTACAGAAATGTCATATACCGTGCCAGGAATTTTCAGCATGTCATTGTTAGGAATAGAAGAGAATATATGCAGCTCAGGATTAAACTGTGGAGTCCTTGGTGCTTTCTGAGCAGGATCGTTTTCTTGCAGGCATTTCGTTACCAAACTAGGTAACATCATCAGTGCTAGAAGAGAGTGGGGACTGCCTTTATACTACTAAACTGATATTGTTATCTAGTTGGGTAATGAAATCCTGGCAAGAAAACAACCAAGCTCAGAGAACACCAAGGACCCCATGCCACTGACTTCGAGAATCAGCTGTTACCCACCAAAATTTTAATGAGACAAATTTCTGCGCCATCTGGTTATTGGTCCTTCAAGAAGATAAAAGTCTAGACAAGATGAAATATATAAAATATCCCCCAAACACTCACTTTGGGAAGAGTTATTTCTAGTAGACTAAACTATATGGACACTAAAACATATGAAGACCTGTTACAGGATTTGGGTTTGGCTAGTCTAGAGAATTATGGTTTCCAACTATAGTTTTCTCAGTTGCAATGGATGGCTGTGAAAGTTGGACCATAAGAAAGGCTGAGCGCCAAAGAATGGAGGCCTTTGAACTCTGGTGCTGGAGTAGACTCTTGCGAGTCCCTTGGACTGCAAGGCGATCCAACCGGTCAGTCCTAGAGTAGATCAACCCTGACTGCTCTTTAGAAGGCCAGATCCTGAAGATGAAACTCAAATACTTTGGCCACCTAATGAGAAGGAAGGACTCACTGGAGAAGAGCCTAATGCTGGGAAAGACTGAGGGCAAAAGAAGAAGGGGACGACAGAGAACGAGGTGGCTGGATGGAGTCACTGAAGCAGTCGGCGTGAGCTTAAATGGACTCCAGAGGATGGTAGAGGACAGGAAGGCCTGGAGGAACGTTGTCCGTGGGATCGCAATGGGTCGGACTCGACTTTGCAACTAACAACAAGTCTAGAGAAAAGAAGGACTAGTGGGGACATGATAGCAGTATTCCAGTATTTGAAAGGCTGCCACAAAGAGGAAGGGATCAATTTATTTTCCAAAGCAGTGGAGGGCAGGATAAGAAACAATGGATGGAAGCTAATCAAGGAGAGACCCTGGAATTGAGGAGAAACTTCCTAACAGTGAGGACAATGAACCAGTGAAGCAACCACAACTTGCCTTCAGAAGTTGTGGGTGCTTCATCACTGGAGGTTTTTAAGAAGAGACTGGACAGTTGCTTGTCTGAAACAGTGTAAGATCTTCTGTTTAAGCAGGGGGCTGGACTAGAAGACCTCCAAGGTCCTTGCCAGCTATATTCTGATGAAAATAGTAATTGTAGTCTCATAACAAAAGCATGCCCCATTTCTTTCAGGCAACAACATGTTCGCTAGAGGCAAACAGTCCAATATTTTCAGCAAGTCTAAAGATTTCTGATTTCTTCTGAAAGGGCCAGTGCCTATATGTGTTCTTCTGATTATTTCAGCAACTGTCAAGTTTGGTTTGCATAAATGAATTGAGCATCCCATTACCACTTCTTTAAAATTATATCACTGCAAACTCTTTTCTCCAGCAAAGTCTGTTCGTACATTTTCCAACATGTCATCAAATACCGTATTAGCACACTTGGTGAAGAAGCTCAAGATCTCTTCCAATTACGATGGCTGGAAGACAAAATGAAATGGGCATGGCTCCCTCTGAGCTATAGATCAGATTTAATTTTACTCTGCTCCCCTTCCCAATATGTGTGTGCATTCACACACACACACACACACACACATATATCTTTATGCAGGCTCAACATTTTGGGTAAAAAAACCAAAAAAGCACATTTGCTACATATTAAGATACTTATTTACACAACAGATTGTAATGACCTAAAAATAGTCCAGATGGTGCAGCAGTAAACATATGGGGAACCTTTCAAGAAGTGATTCCAAAGTGATTAGATTTAAAAGAAATTAAAAAAAACACACACACACAAAAGCAATTTGGTGAGTTTGAGTCGAGCTCCAAAATAAAAGCATTCATGTCGTAACAGATTTATAAAATCAGAATAATTATTTGAAACAGAATGCCTCACCATGAAAGGTAATTTGACTTTTTCCCCCCAGTTACCAAAAATAAGATTGACAAAATTCAGGTGATGAAGGGATTTTTTTGTAGACATTGTTTTTCAACCAAAATAATCCTCAAAGTAGCTGATTACAACAGATCGTACTATTAACTTGTACTGATGGCAGAGCTGCTAAAAGACACATGGAGATACAGCTATCTTATATATATAAAGCACCCTTCCAGCTATTATATATCCATATATATATGGAGGTAAAGCTCATGGGAATGCTATATTTTCAATAGAACATTGAGATTCACCAACTTCAGCGAGACCTGACCTAGAAAATAAACCCTAAAACCTGAATTGGAGTTTACATGCAAATTCATTCCCAATTTTCCCCTAAGCTTTCTGAACTTCAACAGACCTAAAAAATGTTATTTTTGTCACTATTGCTAAAACATTTTGAGTCTGAAACGGTCGCTGATTTACTGCAAGTAACTTACAGCATTTTACAGCTTTCGATGTACTGATGCTTTTTCAGTAAATTTGCTTGTGTTTTATATTGTTTTAAAAACCTGATGAAACTAAAAACCTGGCTGGTCCTTATTGATACATTTAGCATAAATAAAATATATAGAAGATAGCAACTAAGGTAGCTAATGCCAATTACTGTTTTTAATATGAGATACCAGATCTCAACAATCTTGATGAAATGTTCAGGGTAAATTTAAATTATTTTTCTAAAAGGCATTTTATAAGCCAGTAAGGTATAAATTCCAGGTAGTTGATCATATCACATTGTTCTAGTTTACAGGTAACAGTAAACCTGGAAGATTTGTTTCAGTCAGGATTAGGGAACTGAACAGAAAAAAGGAAAACGGAGAAGAAACACAATATATTTATCAGAGAATTAAGTTATATTTCTATTATACTTATCTCATGTACATATGTATTAATTTATAATACATTTCTATAACTTATCATTCTTTTTTTTTAACCTAGTGTATTTTGCATGAATTGGTTCTGTATTACATTATACTTGTATATACAAAGTTTACCCCTATAGGCAATTTGTAGAGAACAAAAGATATGTAAGTTTGTTAAAACTTTGATTTGATGAGTAAGTCATATTGCCTGGGTCCACACAGCACACTAAAGCGTAATCATAAACCAGAACGTTTTGATTGACATCATATGCTGATCCCAATGTAAACAATCCCATCAAAATTTAGAACAGTGCCCTGAATCCAGTTGTTCTCTTTTACAGTCATCCATATATGAATTTACTTCATTCATAATCACATAATGCAAAGGCTGCCACAGGGAGCACTATAAAGTTAAAAATATATACAAAGAAGTAGGAGAAACAACTCGCACTATATTTTTGGGGTAGTATAGAAGCTTTACAGCTGCCAGCAACATATTTTTGGGGGGAAAAGGACTTTATCTGTTATAGGCGCATAGACTAACACAGTAGTCTTGAAGTTAGAACAGTAAAATATTGAAGTTGGAATAAAGAAATGTGGCTGTGCCGTTATGTACCTTACCAGAAAGGGAGACTTTAATCTCCAAGCATGAAAAACATTATTGATTGCAGTAGCATTGTGACTATAAGCATATCAGAATGATTCAAAGAACAAGACTGTGTTTAAAACGCAGTTAGTTTTTCTTTTTGTCATTCCCTGCAAGGTCAGAGATAAGCTAGGAGCTTAGAGGCACATCTTATGCAATTATAATGTATAGGCAAAAATATCTTCATTATCAACAGGGAGAATTAGGGTCAGATCACTCCTTGGAAGAAATACGGAGATATACAAAGTAGTACGTAAATCATACTTCTGGACATTCCAATGATTTGGGGTGGAAGTTCAGTCCCAAATAAATGCATGAGATGTTAGCCCTCAGCAAAACAAATATTTTACAAGCATTGCTGTTTGAATAAATGGCCTAACGATATAGGCCCTAGACATATATAAATTACTGAACGTAAAGTTCATTATTTATCTTGTTTACTATAATGGGGCATACCATTACGTTAGCAAGCCACACGATTGCTGAAAGAAATGAAAACTTTACCTGGGTGCACAAATTCAATGAGACTTCATAGCTACATTTTCCTTCTTTTACTTATTAGACCTGTGACTATTCAGTGCATACAACAGTATTGTTCTAACGTATCTTTTTAACGTTTTCTTTTACAGATCCTTTAATCTCTACCATGGTTGTTAGGTTGTACCTGAAGGCCCTCAATCAGATCTGCACAGGGCAACAGAGAAAAGTATTATACTTCCCATCCAACTTTTCTCATTATTAAAAAGGAACCGACTTGTTTGAGTTCAGCTGGACTTCTGGTGACTTCAAATCCATGTTGTTCTCCTGGCAACATACCAAAGTGGTTGCCACCTTCTTCCAGAATGAACATGAACATACCCAGACACAGACATAGAGACTAAGTTCCCAGTTTAGAATACAATTCTGAGATTTCCTAGTAGTCTCCTACTCAAATTCTAACCTGGTCTTACGGTACAAAGCAATTAGAAGCTGCCGATTTCTTTAGAAGACATTAGACCTAAGAAAGAACCAGTTATGGACTGGGAGGGAGGGAAGCATAGGAATAGAAAGCACAGGAATAGGGAGAGAATTAAGGAAGGAAAGAAGCAGCAGGAAGGGAGAAGGAAGGTAATAGATTATATAAGAGTAAGGGGAGAGAGTTAGAAAAAAGAAGAAAGGGGATGAAAGAAAATGGGAAGGAAGGAAGGAAGGAAGGAAGGAAGGAAGGAGAAAGAGAGGGGGAAGGAAGAAAGGAAGGAAGGAGGAAGGAGGAAGAGAGGGACTTCATTCCAAAAGCAGATTGCTTTGGAGGGAGGGAGGGAGGGAGGGAGGGAAGAAAGGAAGGAAAGAAGGAAGGAAGGAAGGAAGGAAGGAAGGAAGGAAGGAAGGAAGGAA
>WNWU01000105.1:2726785-2741346 GCA_012654045.1 Ptyas mucosa
CCAGCTAAATTTGTCCTAGGCCAGTCCCATCATCCACAGCCAGAGCAGGTGCATTCCAGGACTGGAGATGGGTTCATATTGTTCCCAGCTGAGTTTATCTGCCCTGTGCCTCTCCCATCATCCACAGCCATAGTAAATTTGCACCCCAAGATGCAACATAGGATTTTGGTTTGTATTGTCCCCAGTTGAGTTAGACTGCCTCTCAGCCTTTCCCGTCATCCACAGCAGAAATAAGGCTACATATCCCATCATCCTCCACCTGCCAACCTCTCAGACTTCCCACATTCTATGCACAGCTGATATCAACTCCAGCAATGGTCAGCACTATCAGTATAAATAACAAGTGAATAAATGTATTTGTTCAACTGTTACAAAAATAATGCCATTCGATATATCTTATGCCAACTAGGAAGTAAGATAAACTCGATTTCATTGTTCTCACACTATCTCCAAAACATGTAAGAATATAATTCTTTAATGTCATTAATTTAAAACTACGATAAACATATTGAAGAAATGTTATTCGGTATGTTAATTATAATTTCATATAATGTATCATTGAATTTTAGAATGACCACCACTGCACCTTATCAGCCATCTGGATGGCCTTGGGCCAGTCTCTCCCTCTCAGCCCTAGGAAGGAGGCAATGGCAAACCACTTCTGAAAAATCTTGCCAAGAAAACGGTAGGGACTTGTCCATGCAAGAATTAGAAATAATTGAACAGAAGAAGAAGAAAAATGCTATATGATAATATATGTTACAAAAGAAAGAGCACAATACAAAAACATGAAGGTAAACATAGGTTTTAATATAGTTTTTAAAAATCCAATGGATTTTCACATCTTTCGTAGGATGAAATCTTAAATTTTTATAAATATATGGACCTGGATATATTCCTATACCTTATAGGACATGTTTCAGACACTCACTTAATGTCACTCTTATTGGTTGGGAGCTGCCCAGAGTTTGATAATGTATAAGATGGATAGGTATAGAAATGTTTTCAATAAGTAAAATATTATTTCAATTTGTTTAAGTGCCTTTCCTCAGACAATGTTTTCCCAGCCTCCTTTAGGTTCAAGGACATCACATCTTCAAAATATATGCACTGTATACTGTACGGATAAATGGTCAAACCGTTGTATTATGACAAAATAGTTTGCAAGTTCCACAGATTCTACAAAACAGCCTCAGAACCTCAAGCAGCCTGTTGATAGAATTAGGAAGGAACAAAAGCACTTAATGAACCAGATAATACATGTTTTGCTAACTGGAACTTGTTTAAGGGAACCGATTTAAAAGTCGGGTTTTTAAAGCACTTTGCTATTGATATGAACCGAGCTTGTGACACAATGGTCATAATTAACTAGAACAGAAACCTTGATTTTAGTCCAAATGAAACTCATTTTAGAGTTCTCACCCCGCTGATGGATAAATATACCACTAAATAATATATTTAAAAACAGGAGCATGGATTGTGCTTATTATATAATCATCCGCCCCTCACCGGCAAGTTGACTTAGAGTTCTTGCCATTTTATATAACTCCTATTTTTGTAGTTCTTTTTTTTTTTTGCTAAAGACCTTCCTTTCCATCTTGCTTTAGCTTTGCAGCATTATGAGAAAAGCCCTAATTAAATAATCAACTTTATAATCAGGGAATCTCTCATATGTGGCGTTGAGATGCTAAGGATACTGAAGGTCCCCAAAATGTCTCGTCATTCCACAAATCTACTGAAGCAAACGAGCAAACCACCAGGAAAAAAAAAACACCCAACAACGGTATTTGTAAATAGCTGTATCCATTATACAGCAAAACCCAGCATGAAGTAAACAAATGAGATACAGTGTAGTAAATTTATTGCAAGGCTCACCATTTTGCATCTGTTAAATACAGTGAGCAAGCGCACCAATGGCTCCAGTTGTGTCAATTCATACAACTTTTCACCAGTGGGTGTGCCATTAATGGTTGCTTTAGTGAGTAACAAAAATATTCTGCATCTGCAGTCTTGCTCGGCGTTGGCAGTCGACAAGCATTTCACAAGGCAGAACGAGTTACTATATTGTCATTATGATACAGACAAAATGAGAGGGTTGTCGAATGCCTCTATTAAAAATTCCATACGAAAGAAAAAAGAGAGATCAGGCAGATGCTTCTCTAAGAAGATGAAACGTATCTTTAGACCAAAATTCAGTGTTGTAGTTAATTTAACCCATGACATTAATCTGAAGCGTGTGGGTATAGATGGGACTTGTTTCCTGAATAAAGAAGATTATGGATTTCCATTCCTAGTTTTTCTTTCTTAAGTATCTTTTTCTGTCTGGGTGTGTGCGATGGCTCAGTGGTTAAGGACACAACTTGCCCGCTGGAACGCTGACAACCTGGGTTCAAGACCTGAGCACCGCATGACAGTGTGAGCTCCTGTTACTTGCTTCAGTTGCCAATATAGCAGTTCGAAAGCATGCAAATGCAAGTAGATAAATAGGTACCCCTTTGGTGGGAAGGTAGCAGAATTCCGTGCATCTTTAGTGTATGGAGCACTGCCCTAGCTCAGCTCCAGTGTGCATGCACGTGCTGGCCAGCTGATTTTTTGCCCTCCCCAGGCTCCAAGAAAGCCTCAAGCCTGGAGAGAGTGAAAAATGGGCTTTCCGGGCCCATCGGAAGTCAGGAAACAGACCATTTCCAGCCTCCGGAGGTCCTCCAGGGGGTGGGGAAGGCTGTTTTTGCCCTCCCCAGGCTCCAAGAAAGCCTTTGGAGCCTGGGGAGGGCAAAAAACGGGCCTACCAGGCCCACCAGTAACCTTTTTGCCATCACGTGCCAAAAGCGGGCGGGGGGGCACGCACATGCGCAGGGGGCAGGGCGCAGAGGGGGCATTGAATTATGGGTGTGGGCACATGCGCAAGCGACACCCCCCCCCCCCGCCCCCTCCCCACTTTTGGCAAAAAGGTTAGCCATCACTGGTATACAGTATATAACTTTGTGATCCAAGGTCTGTGCCTTTAAATTATACAAGACTAAATCCATACCTTGCCTTTCTTATCCAGAGAAGCACTCAACAGATGCTTATTTTCTTATCTATCATGCTCCCCCCCCCAAAAAAAAAGTCAGCTTTTTTTTTCTTTCTTCCATTCCAAAGGAAGAAATTTGGTGATTCATTTTGCATCTGGTTGCGATCTTATTTACACCGGGTTCCGTTATTTTAAACAGGGGAAAAAATGGACAAGACGTCCTCAGAAAATAAGTTAAACCAGCCCTTTTGCCTAGAATGTTATGAATTCATGCAACGACATGACCCCAGAGCTGGAGGAAAAGAGCCCATAATAAACAGCTCCATTTTTAAGAGTTCCTTACCAACGGCTTACTTTAAAATTCTTACCTAGCCTTTTTGTTCGCACGACGTTCTGTTTTGTTTCTGACAGTGACGCAAACCCTTTCAATGCATTTCCCCTGTTCGCTTGATATCATATATTCATTAACAAGCCCAACCCTTTTTAACAGCTGAAATTCAATCTTATTTCCCTGAGTGCCCACTACTCCTTTCATTTCTTTCACCTTTTGCATTGTTCCTTACCATCTGTTCTGTTCCGCCAAGCCGTATTCTCTTGCCCAAGGCATCTATTTACCGACTCCCTACCAGTTTTGTTTAATTCTTCCCAGTCAACTTCCAAATGCTACCGAGCATTGCATTAATCTTTATTAAAAACAGAAATTGTACGCGAGGCTGTGAAACAAATTGAGAGAAACCGCAAGATTTCTGTTCGTCTTTATGCCAAAACCAAAAATCGGTCTCGTGGGTGGTATCTATGGTTTTGAAAAGAGAGCTAGGAAATGGTTCGAGAACATATGACTCCTTTCAGAGTTTGTTTGGGAGTGGTTTGGGGGGTTGTTTTTTTTTTTTTTTTTTTTTTTTTGGTTCTTTAACGAACTTTGGACAATAAACCCTCCACCAATGTTCGGCAATGCTAATATATAATAACATTGTGTGTGTAACCCTCCCTGAGACTTCTCTGCAGAGAGCTCCGAAAATTCAAGCAAATGTTATTTTCGTTCCACTCTGAAGGCCTTTGACTATCTCGCTTGCAAAAACCAGGTTGATGGTTGGTTTTATCATGCTATTATCCAGCTTTGGCCAAAGTCTGAATTGGAAAAAAAGGTTAACCAAAGTTAGCTTCCTGCATTTTGTCAAAGACCTAGGACAGTGATGGCTAACCTTTTTGCCATCGTGTGCCAAAAGCGGGCAGGGAGCGGGGGGGGGACACATGCATGTGTGCCCACATCCATAATTCTATGCGCCTCATCCCCCACCCTCATGCTCCCTCTACTTTTGCTGTGATGGCACGGTGGGCTCAATAGGCTCATTTTTCGCTCTCCACAGGCTCCAGAGCCTTTCTAGGAGCCTGGGGAGGGCAAAAACAGCCTTCCCCACCCTTCCTAGAGGCTCTCAGGAGGCCGGAAACAGCATCTTTCCTGACTTCTGGTGGGCCCAGAAGGCCCAAAAATCAACTGGCCAGCGCACACATGTGTGCCCAAGCTGAGCTCGCGTGCCCACCAATATGGCTCCGCGTGCCATCTGTGGCACCCGTGCCATAGGTTCGCCATCACGGACCTAGGAGTACTCATCTCAAAGGATCTAAGCCGCAGAGCTCATGGTAACAGCATTGCCGAAAAGGCCTTAAGAATTGTTAACCTTATCTTGCAACGCTTCTTCTCCGGTAACATTGTACCGCTAACTAGAGTATACAAAACCTTTGCCAGACCAATTCTTGAATACCGCCTGGAATCCACACTGTATATCGGACATTAACAAGATTGAGCGGGTTCAGAGGTATAGCACGAGAAGAGTCCTCCACTCCTCTACTCGCAATAGAATCCCTTATGCCACCAGACTTGAAATTCTGGGCTTGGACAATCTGGAACTGTGCCGCCTGCGGTCCGATCTAAGCATAGTACACAAAATTATCTGCTACAACGTCTTACCTGTCAATGACTTCTTCAGCTTCAACCACAATAATACACGGGCAAACAATCGATACAAACTCAAGGTATTTTCAATTGCAGAAAATACTTCAGCAACAGAGTGGCCAACACCTGGAATGCTCTACCCGACTCTGTTGTTACAGCCTGAAACCCTCACAGCTTCAACCTCAAACTGTCTACCATGGACCTCACCCCATTCCTAAGAGGTCCATAAAGGGGGTGTGCATAAGTACACCAGTGTGCCTACTGTCCCTGTTCTACTGCCCCCATTTATCTGTCCTTACTTCCTTATGTTTATGTTTATACCTATACCTGCCATCTTGTACACGTTTGACAATTAAATATGGCAGAACTGTTCAGGTGATGAGGTCAGCACTGATTGCTCTTGGAGCAGAACTTGCTGGCTGGTTTTTAATACTTCAGGCATGTTTCTGTTACATCACTGTTACTCACTTGAGGATTTCCAGAGTGAAAGAGAGGGATTATATACGTATCCTGCTGAACTCTTGTTAGATTACTGCGTTAGTACTTGTTAGTACAGCTGCCTTTGAAAACCGTCCAGAAGTTCAAAATAATTCAAAATAGACCAGCAAAATTGGTAATCAGATCTGGAAACCCTTCTGTCAGTGGTTTGCTTCCTCTTTGTGTTGTGTTGCTCAGTTGTGAGCGATGCTCTTAAGTATATATTCAGAAGGCGGTTAAAGCTTAATTAGTACTAGTGATAGAGCAATGTGTTTTAATATCCGGTTTCCCCAAAAATAAGACATCCCCCGATAATAAGGCCAATCAGGCTTTCGAGCGCATGCACTAAAATAAGCCCTCCCTGAAAATAAGCCCTTCCCAAAAATAAGCCCTCCCTGAAAATATTTAAACGCATGCGCAGCTGGTCCCCGCCATTTCCTCTGGTTAGGGTTATGGAGACAGAGCTGGAAATCAGGTAAGACGGCAAGAGGAGCCCCGTCTTGCTCTACATGCCCCAAAATAATAAGACCTCGCCGAAAATAAGGCCAAGCGCTTATTTCGTGGTTCAAAAAAATATAGATCAGGGTCTTATTTTCGGGGAAACACTTGTATATCTTTTCGCAACAAGCTACCTTAAGATAGACAGTAAGGTTGTGATGCTTGCTGTGTGTATTACTTACTGGATCTCTCTCCCAACAAGTTCTGCCATCTCGGGTAATTGTCTCGCTTTGCCCAACAGTAGGACAAATCACCTGGAGAGGAAAGCCCAAGGAAAAACAGTGGAGTCCTTGGTGCTCTCTGAACGTGATGGTTTTCTTGCGGACGTTTCATTACCCAGCTAGGTAACATCTTCAATGTTACAAAAGGAGTGGGATTTGCTCTCTTGTTTATATACAGTGGCTTGCCCTGTCAGTGTTGGTGGGATTCTTGCTTTCTTCTGGGTAATTCTTTGATTAGGCTGGTTGTTTAGCATTTGATTGAACAGGCTACACAACTTCCTAATCAAGGAACTATTTATTTATTTATTTATTTATTTATTTATTTATAAAACTTACAGCCCACCCATTTATCTCATGGTAACTATCAAGAAGAAAACAACCCTCCCACCAAGACTGATAGGCAAGCCACAGTATAGAAGCAAGAAGTAAAAAAAAAACCCTCCCCTCTAGCACTGACAATGTTATCTAGCTGGGTAATGAAACATCTGCAAGAAAATAGCCCAGGTCGGAGAGCACCGAGGACCACACAATTCAAACCCTGAGCTACAGATATTCTCTTCTACTGGTACCCGAGAAAAAAATCTACAGTCCATAAAAATACTCCAACTTAAGACCTAGATAACTTAGCGCACAAGGCAACAGTGCCTAGACATGAGAGTTTCCAATACTAGTAAGCAGCTGCTAATAATAGATCACAATTCTGGGCCTAGAACTTATTCACTTTTTACTGATCATTATATCAAACCTTTAAAGTCAAACCACTTTCACCCATGGGGATATGGTGGCAGGGAAACTGTTTTCTACACGAAAATCCTAAATGTGTCTTTGCTTACTAATCTTTCAGCATATCACCCATTAGTTCACTTCCCTGTAAATGTAATAGTAAAGCAAATTTAGTACTTAAATCATATATCACCACACAAAAAAAATCGAAAATATCAATACAAGAACTATAAAAGGCAGCCATTTGTCTTCAGGACCTCATTTTCTTTGAAATGACCCATCTTGGATTTTAGATTAAAAATAACAAGTATGCAATTCATAAATACCCCATGAATTTCATATAAAAAAAATTAAAATCTCATCTATGGTATTTTAGTACCTGACTTGTATATTTATGTGACTATTGTTAGAAGTGACTAATTGGGTTTGATTAGCTTCATCATTAATATTCTGTCCATAATTTAACATGCTTCAATAAAATACCCTAAAGCAGTATAATGATTAGATTTCAGGAATATGTGTTTTGCAATTAAGTTGCCCTTGATTTTGATATGCAGATTAAGAAATGGTGGTCTCATCTAAAAAAAAAAAATACTGCCCTTATTAACTCAGCAGCCTACTCTGAAGATTAGGTAAGAAATCCAAGATTTTTCTCTTTGTATATGCTAGTTAAAATGTATTTCAATCAAGCATATGTGAGCAAATCAGATTTGATTAGTTAAGTTCACAGTCATTCTATCTAAATGAATAATGTGTCACCTAACATTGCAAAAATTTGATTAATAGTTTATCAGTTAATTAAAAATGTGGTTTAATTTTTCTCCTTTTTTTTCCGGTGTGTGTGTGTGCGTGCATTTTAGTATAATGCAAGGTAGATAGTACAGCACTTGCGTTCATCACAAATGCAAAATAACTTTTATCTTGAATCTATTGTTCTTTCTCATTCCACAGCCAACTGGCAAAGAAATAAAGATCAGTGAACAATCTGTATAACAGCAGAGTAGAAAAACTTTATTTGCTTACACATATGGCTGCCAGTGGTTTAAGTTCAAGCAGAAGAGACAACTGTTTTTAATCTATATTTGGCACCCAGAAAAATTGCTGGTCCTTTTTTTTTTTTAAACCCTTTTCTATCCTGCCTTTAATGACCTTTAAACGTAATCCTGACCGTGTGAGCATCATTGTTCTTCAATTAAACCCCACATGGCTGGGGACTTTATTTAAATGACCCAAATGCTGTTGGATTATGGGAATGCTTCCAAAGGAAATCACCTGGAAACAGAGATAAGTGTGTTCCATTCAGCTGTTGGGAATACTGTAGTCCTTTCCCGGACTAAACTGGCTTTAAGAGGATGCTCTTTAAATATTAATTTATATTAGCTGAAACTAAAATAAGTTGGGTTTGGGCTCTTGAGTGAAGTCTCTAGGAATTAAACCAGGAGTGAAATCCAGCAGGTGCTAACAGGTTCTGGAGAACCGGTAGCGGAAATTTTGAGTAGTTCTTTTAAATTGTTTTAAATTTTAAATTGGGTTTTAAAATTGGTTTTAATTTGTTTTTTGGGGCCATAATATTTAATATATTTTAAATGTTTTTAATATTTGTATTACATGTATTTTATTTTGGCTGTTCACCGCCCTGAGTCCCTCGGGAGTAGGGCGGTATATAAATTAAATTAAATTACATACATACATACATACATACATACATACATACATACATACATACCAGCAAATACCAACTCTGGCTGGCCCCAGAGTGGGGTGGCAATGGTGATTTTGCAGTATCCTTCCCCCAAAAGTGTAGAGGGAATGGTGATTTTACAGTATCGTTGCCCTGCCACGCCCACCAAGCCACGCCTACCGAACTGGTAGTAAACAATTTTTGGATTTCACCACTGAATTAAACCCCATCAAATGCTGCCATACTTTATATAAGCTATCAGATCTGTGCAGGATCACTAAATAGCAACAAGTATATACGATGATGAAGGAATAAAATAGAATTGTGTGAGATTGGACACACGAGGAATTTGTCTCCAGTACATAAAGCTCTCGGTGTACATACATTACAGCGTACACGGAAACAAGAAAGTGATAAATCATAAACCGTCAATCATAAAATACAATCGTAAATCCCGAGATACAAACAACAAAGTGATAAATCATAGGATACCAATAGGAGAAAGTAATAGGAAAGATGAGAAGGATAATTAGCAATACAGCCCTACTACATAGATAAATATACTTAGACATAAGATAATGCTGTGGGAATTAGTATTTAACAGAGTGATGGCATGGGGGAAAAACTTTGTGCTTAGTTGTTTTGATATGACCAATAGCGGCGTCCCGAAGGGACGACTTGAAACAGTTTTATGTCCAGGATGCAAGGGATATTCACAGCCCTTTTTCTGGCTCATGCAGCATACAGACCAGGGCCAAACCGGTAGCAATGGCAGCTGGTGGTTCGGAGAACCGGTAGCGACGACAGCATGAGGCTCCGCCCACCCACCCAGCTGTCATTTTTTTACCAACCTGTTTTTTACCATCTGCACATGCACCGAAGGGTTTGCACATGCGCAGAGGGTCCGTGCGCGCACATCAGAACTGTTAGGGAAGGTAAGAAGATTTCACCCCTGATACAGACCCTCAGTGAAAGGCAGGCTGGTTGCAATTCTTCTTTCTGCAGTCCTAACTATCCGTTGAAATCTGTACCCGCCGTGAGGATGATGTTATCCATCCAGTCATGGACGATAGACCAGCTCTCTCTCTCTCTCTCTCTCCACATTTTCCAATCTTCTTTCAGTTCTTTTACGATGTGGCTGGTGTCGGCTTTGATGGCGTCCCGCCATTATGTTTTGTGGTGGCCTCATTTCCTTTTAGCACTGACCATCCTGAGCATGACTGCCCTTTCCAGCGAGCGCATTGAGCACATGACATGGACAAAGTAAGGTCGAATTTTGTAATTGAGCCTTCTAGCGCAGGGGTGTCAAATTTGATTTTATTGAGGGCCGCCTCAGGGTTGTGTTTGACCTCGTGGGGCTGGGATGGGCGTGGCCAGCTCGTGGTCACTTGTATCAGGGGCACCCATGGTGGCCCAACCACTCTGCCAGTGAAAACGGGCTTCTGAGCTCCGTTTTCATAGGCAGAGGCACCACAGGCCAGTCCTTTGGTGTTTCCAGGGCAGCCCCATGGGCCAGATCGAAGAACCCCACAGGCCGGATCTGGCCCCCAGGCCTTGAGTTTGACACCCTTGTTCTGGTGATATGTGTGGTTTTATCCATCCAGTATTTGTTCGTTTGCCACCTTTGCTGCCCAAGGAATGGACACAGGAGTCTTCTCCAAAGCTCAAAGTCAGTGGTGGGTTGCCCCCGGTTCAGACCGGTTCGCAAGAACCGGTAGTAAAACTGGCGGGAGGCCCCGCCCATCACCCCGGATGTTGTCATCGGCGAGCTGCGCATGCGCAGAAGCAAGGCACGCGCGCGATCCTGTTGCGAACCAGTAGTAAAGTAAGTAGAACCCACCCTTGCTCAAAAGTGTTGATTTATCTCCTCTCCAGCTTCGTCATGGTCCACCTTTCTCAACCATAGGTTGGTATGGAAAACACCACAGTATGGAGTAATCTGCATTTAATCGCCATGCTGATGTCTTCGCTTTTCGTAACTCGACTCATGCTCATCTCTTACCGTGTGACCCGGCTCAATTCAACATTTTATTTCTGCACTGCATTCGCTGCTCTGATCAATCTGCGATCTATCAGTTGATCAATCTTTGACCAGCACAGATATAACCAAGACATGGCTTCAGTTCTGCACGTATCAGTCAATAGGGTCTGTTGAGCTCAGTCAAGTTGCTACAAATAGAAAATCTCTAGGATTGTGTGTTGCTCCCATAACACTGTAAGATTTGCTGATAGATACACCAGTGGGCACGTTTCAAAAGCATCTTGTCTGGCACTCATCTTTTATCAAGCTATTATGATCACCATAATGCTTAAGGTGGAATAGTTGACATAAATGGACAAATTATTAACATTTTTCTTACATTCTATCTGCAAGAAGCTGGTCGTACCTTTTTTTAAAACATAACCCTCTTTGTGCTGTGATTTGGTAATCAGCAGATGGATCACATTCATGTTTTCTAGCTGTCAGCAAGTCAACAAATAGACTGGTTCACAAGCAGAACTAACTCAGGGCTCGCTTTAACTATACCTTCTTACTACGGCACAAGAGCCTTGGTAGTACAGTGGTTTAAAGCACCCTGTTACTAATACCAGCTGCCTGCAATTATTGCAGGTTCGAATCTCACCAGGCTCAAGGTTGACTCAGCCTTCCATCCTTTCTAAGGTAGGTAAAATGAGGACCCAGTTTGTGGGGGCAATAATCTGACTTTGTATAAATATACAAAAGTATGAAGGCTATTGCTTAACGCCTTGTAAGCTGCCCTGAGTCTCCGGAGAAGGGCGGCATATAAATCAAATTTTAAAAAAACAAAAAACTGGTTTGCAGAACACTCATAAATCATGGTTTACGAGCCAGAGTTATTTTGTTTACAAACCACAATGTCTCAAGCTGAACAAACTACATTATGGTTTGATGTAATCAGAAAACCCAACCATTCGAGTTCTTTTAATCCAGCATTCTTCAGCTTGGAGTTTTCCAGCAATTCTCAAGTTTTTAATTTAATTTATATACCGCCCTACTCCCGAGGGACTCAGGAATGACTCAGGAATTCTGAAATAAAAGCCTATCCCACCAGTCGGGGTGATGGAAATTGTAATCCGTTTTAGCTGGAGAACATCAGGATATTCACCTTCAAGCCAGAGAACGCCCCACATAGAACATTTCTGGATGATCATTGTTCATCTTTTAAGTTCCAAAGCTAAAAGCAGGGATATGATCATCCTTCCAGAAGAACTGGGAAATTTCAATCTTCCAAAATTATGATGTGAACATGTCACATTTAGTACAGCACTGGATCGTGTACTAATATGATTCTCATCTTGGATAACACAGCCTGTAATAATTTCGTATAACATGGTTTGCCCATAGATTTTTATTTTTATTTTATTTTTTTTGTTATGGTTTTAGAACAACTTGATCTTGCAATTCCTGGCTCCTCTCCTTCACTTTTAGCAAAGCCATGGATTTATTTTACACATGTTTATCCCATTCTACAATCCAAAAGAAGCCTGCAAAATATCTTAACAATTCATTAAAAACTCAACTAATTAAATCAAAAGCAATTGAATCATAACCAACTTAAGAAACAATGGAAAGGCACAGGATGGGGGAGTTCGAACAAAACAAAACAAAAAACAACAAAATGATTACCAAAACCAGATGAAAACCGGGCTACATTCCAATAACAAGGAATTATTCAGGTCGTGGTTTGTGGGGAAATATATATATTTGCTAAAAGCTGTTTCAAAATGTGTTACTCTTCTTGGGCTAATAAGCCAAATAGCTCTTATACAATAACTAATTGGGCATTTTTGAGAAATGAGTCTTCATTTCTCTGTGGCTGCGTGTCTTGTCATGCATAGGAACACACGCTGAAAGAACCACAGTGTACAGCTTTCAAACATAGGTATAGGTTAGTCGTTCCCGACTCTAGGGGGCAGTGCTCATCTCCGTTTCAAAGCCGAAGAGCCAGCGCTGTCCAAAGACGTCTCCATGGTCATGTGGCCAGCATGACTCAACACCAAAGTCGCACAGAACGCTATAACCTTCCCACCAAAGGTGGTCCCTATTTTTCTACTTGCATTTTTTACATGCTCTCGAACTACTAGGTTGGACAAGTAACGGGAGCTCACCCCATTATGCGGCACTAGGGATTCGAACCGCTGAACTACTGACCTTTCCATCGACAAGTTCAATGTCTTAACCACTGAGCCACCACATCCCTTTCAAACATAGGTGTCATTTAAAGGTAGTATGGTATGGTAAAGGTTTGCCCTGTCCAGTTGTGCCCGATACTAGAGGGTGATGCTCATCTTGGTTTCCTAGACGAGGGAGCCAACGTTGTCTGAAGACAGTTCTGTGGTCATATAGCCAGCACGACTATATGCCGAGGCACATGGAACGCTCTTACCTTCCCACTGAAATGGTACCTATTTATCTACTCACATTTACATGCTTTTCTTTTTTTTTAATTGTTAAGTTTTTTTATTTTCTTATTTTTTTTTAAATCAAAATATCAAATCAATGCATGAACAGTGTGGCACCTGAGTGTCATACATTCTAATACAAATAAAACTAATCAAGTTTACCATAATCCTTACATTCAATCCGCTTATATATTTCTAATAATAATACACACTTATATTAAGTTATAATCTACTTTCTAAAGAAACAAGATCCTCAACCTGCAACAGTTCATTTAGTGACCATTCAAAGTTACATCGTCACTTTAAAAAAATGTGGCTTATGACCATTTTTCACACTTGCAACCATTGCAATTTCCGCATGGTTGCGGGATCAAAATCCAGATGTTTGGCAACTGACTCATATTTATGACGGTTGCAGTGTCCTGGGGGGGGGGGGTTCACCCTTTTGCGACCTGACAAGCAAAAGTCCAGATTCATTTAACAACCGGGTTCCCAACTGATCAACTGTAGCGATGCATTTAACAACCGTGGCAAGAAAAAGCCGTAAAGTGAGGCAAAACTCACTTAGCAAATGTCTCGCTTAAGAACCGGAATTTTGGGTTCAATGGTGGTTCGAAAAAGTCAAGGACTGTAGTTCTTTTGGTAAGCAAAAGAGCCCTGGTGGCGCAGCAGACTAAGCACTGTTATTAACATCAAGCTGCCTGCAATTACTGTAAGTTCAAATCTCACCAGGCTCAAGGTTGACTCAGCCTTCCATCCTTTCTAAGGTAGGTAAAATAAGGACCCGGATTGTGAGGGCAATAAGCTGACTTTGTATAAATATACAAAAGTATGAAGGCTATTGCTTAACGCACTGTAAACCGCCCTGAGTCTCTGGAGAAGGGTGGCATATAAATCAATTTTTTTAAAAAAAAGCAGTTATGGTAAAATTGCAGCGAGGGCTGTTTTCCACATGCAACTCAGTGATGGAACTGGAAAGATTTCCAGTTGATTTCCATCTTAACTGAGAAGATCCAACAGTTTGAAGCCGCCAGTCTCCTAATGACTTGTGCTAAATGTATATACCTGCGATAGATAGCAACTAATTGCTCATGGATAATGATGTAATAGGTTTCTCATCCAACATTAATAAGTAGCTATATTAATATATCACAACCTGGTAATGTGGTATGACTAGGATCTATATCAAATGATTATGTCAATGGGCCATTAAGCAAATAGTATATTAAACCCAGACTACAGCATAAGCCTGGGAATACAAGTGTACATTGAGAATTTAAGCAAGACATTTAAAAACATGGGAATTAAGCTACAGAAAAGGAGAGGCGCATTATACTGTTTGATTTGATGGATATTATTTTGTGTTGCATTGTGCTACAGTCTGAATTTTATCAGAACCCCATTCAGCTATTAAATACAGTAGGATTCAAATGGGAGAGGGAGAGGGAAGAGGAGGAAGAAGAGGAAGGAGGAGGAGAAGAAGGAGGAGGCGAGGAAGAAGAAGAAGAGGAAGAAGAAGAAGAAGAAAAGGAGGAAGAGGAGAAAGAAGAAGAGGAGGAGGAGGAGGAGGAG
>WNWU01000105.1:2747482-2806873 GCA_012654045.1 Ptyas mucosa
AGAATAGAATAGAATAGAATAGAATAGAATAGAATAGAATAGAATAGAATAGAATAGAATAGAATAGAATCAGAGTTAGAAGGGACCTTTGGAGGTCTTGCAGTATTTTACTCCAAAGTTAGAACCAACAGTATGGTTTTCGTAGTTGCTCTCTTTAGCCACCTCACTACAGCTTTACTGTTTTTTCAGAGATGACTATTGACATACGTCTGTATTAGGAAGCTGGCAGTTCGCTTGAACGACATTATGTGACTGTTTTATTGAAAATCTGGCATTCTGCCTCGATTTTGCATATCTCTTAACCGAGATGCATGCATTACTACCGATGGGGAGGAAAAAAAACCCAATAAAAAAAACAACCAAGTAATTTACTATTTCCATCGGAAATAACAACAGAATTGTGGGGATTCTTAAGCCATTCTACCATTTCCAGTAAAAACTCTGTTGTACTTGCCAAAACATCAATTTGCAACTGCAGAATCCTGATCCTTTCTCGTCGCTTCCCTCTATTAAAAAAAGATGTTCATCCATAATAGGGGAACAGAAACAGCCCATTCAAAAAAAAAAAACAAAAAAAACCCCACAGGTTCCTACTTGCCAACATTTCAAAATTCAGGAGGTGTCTTTCATATAAATGAGAGAATAATTTCTTTTCAGGCAGGTGCGTTATTCCTTTCCTGAATTTCTGATGTTTTCACAGCAATTCAAGGCACAGGAGCCCCTGTAAAGGAGGCGGGGTAATTATCAGCTAAACATTCTGATCAGATCAGTGTGTAGAGTGATCCTGCATTGCCCACAATTGCCCAACAAACTTCGAAGATGTACAACCAAGTTATAAAAAGTGTAGACCAGCCTCTGTTTAAGGTCATAGAACAGAACAGAACACAACAGAACACAACAGAACACAACAGAATAACAGAGTTGGAAGGGACCTTGGAGGTCTTCTAGTCCAACCCCCTGCATAGGCAGGAAACCACTTCAGACAAATGATTTTCAAACTTCCAGTGTTGGAGCATTCATAACTTCTGGAGGCAAGTTGTTCCACTGATTAATTGTTCTCACTGTCAGGAAATTTCTCCTTAGTTCTAAATTGCTTCTCTCCTTGATGAGTTTCCACTCATCGCTTCTTGTCCTGCCTTCAGGTGCTTTGGAGAATAGCTTGGCTCCCTCTTCTTTGTGGCAGCCCCTGAGATATTGGAACACTGCTATCATGTCTCCCCTAGTCCTTCTTTTCATTAAAATTAAACTAGACATACCCAGTTCCTGCAACCGGTCTTCATATGTTTTAGCCTCCAGTCCCCTAATCATTTTTTGTTGCTCTTCCCAATTCTCTTTGGTAGAACCCAATGAAGTCTGTTTTTTGCACTTGGATTGCTTTGCAGAGGCCTTATTGGTGCCTTAACCTTGGTAGTAATAGCACTTAGACTTATATACCGCTTCACAGTGCTTTACAGCCCTCTCTAAGCGGTTTACAGAGTCAGCATCTTGCCCCCAACAATCTGGGTCTTCATTTTACCCACCTCGGAAAGATGGAAGTGAGTCAGCCTTGAGCCTGGTGAAATTTGAACTGGCAAATCGCAGGCAGCCGGCAGGCAGCAGAAATAGCCTGCAGTACTGCATTCTAACCACTGCGCCACCGTGGCTCACCAGGTTTATCCATTAAGGCCCCTCTCCAAATAACGATCAGGCACATATTTGCGCATATAACTCAAAAGGGCCCTTTGGTTGTTTTTTTAAGGATGGCCCTGAGCTCATGTACAAATCTGTGCCTAATCGTTATTAGTCTTTTAAACTTATCTATTATCAGCTGTTCATCACCAACATTAGTGCTCAACCAACGCATCAAACAGAATTTATCTATTTATTAGATTTATTTGCCACTCATCTTACCACAAGGATGATTCATGAACAATCCTCACAGAGATGGTGCTGATCTTAGCTCCCAAGGGATTTTAGGTCACTTAAGTGGTTTATGTCACAGGTTGTCCCTCGTCTGCAAAATCTGATTTAAGAAGTGGTCGAGAACATTCAGGTATCTAAGCCCCTTGCGCTTCGTGGGAGCTATTTGTGAGTGGGCAGGACTCAACAACCATCTTGTGAGAGTGCCTGCACCATAGTTCCTAATGTGACTCAGAACTCCTAGTTTTAAGGAGTAGAGCCAGGGATGAAAGGCTACCGGTTCAGACCGGTTCGGGCGAACCAGTAGTAAAAAATGCTACCTGTTCGGGAGAACCGGAATTTCCGACGATCAGCTGTGCGAAGATCAGCTGTGAGGCGCGGTTTATATTAGCTAGAATCATTGGATTTCCTGCTTTCTAGATAATCTAAATCGCGTGGCACAGCAGATTCCCCCTGCCTCACTGTTCTACTTACCTTTGCAGACTCAGAAGGCTTCAAAATGTTCCTTTTTTAGCACCGCATGGCCGCGCCTCAGGTGCGCATGCGCACAAAACGCATACTCGGTAGCAGACTCACAGAACCGGTAGCATCCCTGGAGTAGAGTGTTATGTGAATCCAGCTAATGATGATTTACACAATTAACAACGGTTAATAAGATTAGACTTTGTATGATGTATGAAACAGCCAAGTCTTGGCTACGCTAGAACTTCGAGTGACAAAAAGTGAGGCCATATACCAGCCATCGTATAATAAATATATCAGATGAGCTCCATTATTACAGCTGTTTTTTTTTAATTTTGTATCATCTAGCCTTACCTGTTTTCATAACCTTTGAAATGATATCCAAAATCTAATCCTGGGATTACGGTGAAGATCTTTCCTGAAAGCTCATCCATAATGTTTCAATTCTAATTGTTTTTTTAAAAAAGGACATTTCATTGATAGGGAGCCTAAATAAATATAGGGTGTATATGACCACAAGGTGGCAGTAGAATCTTTGAAATGCTCTATTTGGGTAATCAACAGTGTCTCTCCAACATCTTCTAGCAAAGGAAGAGCAGGTAACTTCCTATTCCAATTATGGGATAAGTAAGGCTTGAGTACGTATGTATGTCGAGCCTCTCCATTGAGAACACAAACCCCGTTTGCACTACAGCTGAATAACCATTAATTTGGGGGTGGGCAAAGGGGACATAGACATTGAGAAAGCAGGAAAACCAGCTGTCATGTTTATCAATCTAATTTGTGAAATTTCATATTGTTGTGGATTGTTATCCCATTTAGGAAGCTAGGAGACCTATTTGCAGACAAACGTCATCATAGTAAACTCTTGAATTGTTTAACCATGTTTCGTGGAATAACTAACCTCTGATTCACCTGTTTACCCATAAACTGTAGTTTACAGACCACATTAGTTGAATTCGCAGATTATTATTTTCAGCCATAAAGAAAATTGGTGTTTTGACTTCATAGGGTAGGTGAAACCAACCAGTTTCCAGTATTTATGGAACTCAGGATTCAGAAGTACGAATTTGTTAAAGAGCGAGAGAGGGAGGGAGAGAGAGAGAGAGATTGAAATACGAAAAATACATGGTTCCTTCTTCCACAATAGGTCTGGAAATCAAGGACAAATTCATTGTCGATGCATTTTATCATATATCAGGCCTACCAGGAAGATGACTGGCAAGGGACTGTGCATTTTCCCCTGCTCAAAAGATGATCACAGTAGAATTCAGCCATTACACTCCCCAAATGCAGTTTGTGGTTTTGTGTGAATGTACCCATCCACGTAAGGTTTATTTAATAAACCAGCATTAAGCCAAGATGGCCTACCGCATTAAACAGAACGGATGCATCCATCTAGCATTCGGTCTCTTTTTCAAAAACAACCACCACCTTCCAGAGGACTCGGGCTGTTCCACGGTCTTACGATGTGTCTTCCACCTACTCCCTTAACGAATTCATTTTTTATTAAACAGCAAAGTAAATATTTCACTTTGCATTTTAACAAACAACAAAGTAAATATTTAAGCGAGGCTAGCGTAAACTCTTGGCAGGTCTACTCTAACAAGTAGCACTCATTTACTTTTAAATATTTAAAAGGCCGCTTTCTGCCAAAGTGCCTCCTTCCAAGGCAGAACTAAATGCCTCGGGCTAGGCTACACGCTTATTTGGACCCCAATTCACAGCACAGAGCTTCCTCTACAAGGCATGCCTCTGATTTTAACCATTCCCCAACCCCACCCACACACAACCATCTTCTCTAAACAGCCTTTGTGAATAGCTGCAGCAGAAGCCCAGTCCCCCGACACCATCCTTGATATTCCCAGATTTATTGGGCAACTGTTGAGATTCCAGCTTTGATTAGAAAGAGAGAGATCAAATAAAGGCGAATATTTGTAGACGAGGGTTGAGAGGAGGGGTCCTTGGTACTCTCTGAGCTTGCTTGTTTTCTTGCAGACGTTTCATGACCCAAACTAGATAACATCATCACTGCTAGTAAGGAGTGGGGTTTGCTCTCAGTTTATATTCTAGTGGCTTGTCCTGGGATTGTCTTAGAGGTTCTTTGGTGGGGCTGTTGGCTTGTTGGGCAGTTCCTTGATTGTAGTATTGTGACTGGAGTGGAGTGGAGTGGAGTGGAGTGAGGTAGGGTAGAGTAGGGTTGGGTTGGGTTGGGTTGGGTTGGGTTGGGTTGGATTGGATTGGATTGGATTGGATTGGATTGGATTGGATTGGATTGGACTCTTTATTGGGTCAGTGTGATTGGACACACAAGGGATTTGTTTTCTGGTGCTGGAGAAGACCCCTTCGAGTCCTTTGGACTGCAAGGAGATCAAACCAGTCAGTCCTAGAGAAGATCAACCCTGACTGCTCTTTAGAAGGCCAGATCCTGAAGATGGAATTCAAATACTTTGACCACCTAATGAGAAGGAAGGACTCCCTGGGGAAGAGCCGAATGCTGGGAAAGATTGAGAGCAGAAGAAGAAGGGGACGGCAGAAAATGAGGTGGCTAGTTGGAGTCACTGAAGCAGTCCGCGTGAGCTTAAATGGACTCCAGAGGCTGGTAAAGGACAGGAAGGCCTGGAGGAACGCTGTCCATGGGGCCGCAATGGGTCGGACACAACTTCGCAACTAACAACAACAACCCTGCAATCTTCTCCTGCCTGGTGTTTCCCAGATGTGCTGTTATCACAAACCAAGATTCCCGATTCTTCTGGAGAGCTCATTCCCCTTCCCTCCTTCCCTCCCTCTCTCTCTCTCTCTCTCTTTCTCTCCCTTCCCCATTCCACTTTTTGCAGAGCAGAAATGTCAGGATGGCTTTGATGGCATTTAATTAAATATTTGGCAGTGTTTAAATTAATTAAATATTTAAACATTAAATCCTAAATAGGACGTGATCTCTGCTGCGAGGACATTCTGCCTCGGTGGCCATTAGTCATTTAATAGAAGTCAAATTGATGTGCGGAAGGCAGCCCCCCCCCCCCCCCCCCCTCCGAGCTAAGTGAAGTCTAAAGTGGAGGCACTTTGCAGCCTCATTAATAAGTAACCAAAGCTGGATCCAAGCTCAACATCAGCTAGACTAGTCCTATTAACGGAAATGTTAATGTCCCTCCGGTGGACGCGAGTCTCTCCGATCCAGACGGTTGATGAGATGGACACAAGATGAATTGGTGTGCCCTGTCGTTGAAAAGTTAGGCAGCCAACTTTCTGCTCCCTGCTTGGTTCAGCGCCGTGCCAAAAATCTGTCTTTTACTCTCCTGAAAACTTTTTCACCCCAAGCCCCCTTGGAAAAACGCTCCAGCTTTTTTTCTGTGTCTTTCCCAGAGTGCCTTAGACATTATAGATAAACTGTGTGTGTGTGAGAGAGAGAGAGAGGTATCTGCATTATCTAAGCTTCATCGCTGGAGATACTGCGGAGCACCGTTGTTGGAAAATATGCAACCGAATAACAGAGTTGGAAGGGACTTTGGAGGTCTTCTAGACCAATCCCCTGCTCAAGCAGCCCTATATCTATCGCATTTCAGACAAAAGAGCCTTGGTAGTGCAGCGGACTAAAAATGCTGTTAAGTAGCTGCCAGCTGCTTGCAATTATTGCGAGTTCAAATCTCACCAGGCTCAAGGTTGACTCAGCCTTCCATCCTTCCGAGGTAGGTAAAATGAGGACCTGGATTGTGGGGGCAGTAAGCTGACTTTGTATAAAAAAGAACACCGCTTGGGGGGGCCCAAAAGCCCTACTAAGCAGGTATATACAAAAGTATGAAGGCTATTGCTTAACGCATTGTAAGCCGCCCTGAGTCTCCGGAGGGGGCGGCATATAAATCAATCAATCAATCAAACAAACAAATAAATAAATGGCTGCTCGGTTTCTTTTTAAAAGCCTCCAGTGATGGAGCAGCCACAATATCTGAAGGCAAGCTTTCCCACTAATTGTTTTCAGTGTCAGGAAATTTTGTCTTAGTTCTATGTTGCTTCTCTCCTTGGTTAGTGTTCTGACCTAGGCTACCCAAAAGCACAAAGCCGACTCCTCGTCCCGATAAAACCTCTTTTATTTAGTTTACAGGGAATTCCTCTCCAGGAAAGTCCCGGCCAACAGTCTTTCACGAGATTTCACAACTACAGACCTTTATCAGGCTTGGAGAGTTGCCAGGCCGATATCTTCCAAACACAACTCTGTGGTAGACAATACTTGGCAAGAAGTCAGATCTTCACCCTCGTGAACTGAACTCATTGTCTCCTGCAAACTCCCCCCACCTTCGCTCCTCTTTATTCCCTATGGGAGGGTCCCTTCACCGTCCATCTGTGCCTTTACTCCCAAGTCAACCCTTGTTCCTTAGCTCTTCCCTTCTCCTGGCAGCTCTGCGCATGCACACACTGGGAACAGGCTCCAGCTGTTCTTCTGCCCCACTGATGTCCTACTCCGAAGGCAGCTGACAACTGTCAGATGGCCCTGGCCCCCTCTCTGCCTCTGATGCAGAGCCCTCATCAGAGCCTTCCCCAGACTCCAGGACTGGCCCATGTTCCTCCCCAACCTCCTCACTGTCCGAATCTGCTGCCAGATCCGCTGGTGAGCCACAACAGTTAGTTTCCATCTGTTGCTTCTTGTCTTGCTTCCTGGTGCTTTGGAAAATAGGTTGGCCCCCTCTTCTTTGTGGCTAACCAGACCCAACAACTCCTGGGCTTCCAGATGTGTTTAAGGCTTCATGAGATCTGTCCCCTACTGACATCTGCACCTGTAGTAAAAGATGGGTAGTTACGGATTATCGGGAAGAGGATTGGACAAGGAATGAGAGAACACTTTCATCCGATGGTTGCAGCAATAACTAGGCGAGATGGGTGGCATACAAGTTTAATAAATAAATACACATAAATAAATAAAACCAGTAAGGACAGCAACCTGCAAATGAATATACACAGCACCCCTGAGGCTAGTTTTTCTTTGGTGGTGTGGTGGAAAAATATAAGCAATTTCTTTTCCACTGGGAAAAAAACAAACAATTTTAAAGAATGTAGTAGAAATGTTCAGCCAGGTTCTAAGTGAAATGTTGTTGTGGTCCGCCAGCAGCCTGTGGAGCTGGCAGCGGAATCAGACAGTGAGGAGGCTGGGGAGGAACATGGGCCAGTCCCGGAGGCTGGGGAAGGCCCAGACAAGGGCTCTGCATCAGAGGCAGAGATGGGGCCAGGGAGTGATGCACGGACTCCAGAGCCCCCAGAGTCGGACAGCAGAGAAGCAGAAGAACAGGAGGAGCCTGTTGCTAGTGCACGCATGCCAGAGCTGCCAGAAGGCAAGAGCAGCTAAAGCAAAAGGGACAACTTGAGAGTAAGGCCAGGAGATTATTGGCCCCTCCCATAGGCTTAAAAGAGAAATAGAGGCACTTGGGCCTTTTTGCAGGAAAGCAACATTGCTAACTCTGTTTCCAGTTGGCATCTCTTGTTTATTTCTGAACTTTGTGGGGCTTTGCCAAGTAAGGCTTTTGGCAGGGAGTCAAAGAAGATAAAGGTTGGTGATTATCCCGAAGGACTTCTTCCGAAGGACTTGTTTTGCAACTAATTGGGACTCGGCTGGGAATGAACGTAATTCTCAGCTGTTACAATAAAATAGGACTGTTTGGGACTAATTGTGTATTGTAATGACTCAGTAAGCCTAGGTCACAACAAATGCCTCCTTACTTTACAGATCTTTCTCAGTTTGAAAGTCCTTTGGGGATAATCCTGTTACTTAAATGCTCTCTGATGCAAATCCAGTTAGAGATAAAGAATAGTAAGCTGAAGAAGAAGAAAATTTAGACGGAAGATTAGGGAGACACAAAGGTTATCTGCTCTCTTCTTGCCTACATGATTGAATTGTAGGTGTTTCTGTATAAATAACAAGCAGGAGACACATTTTCGTTTGAGGGATGCAAGCCCAAAGGGTAAACAAACTACAGCAGATTTCCTGCAGTGCAAAACACCTTATTAAAAAAAAAAAGCCCCACAAAAATCTTAAACCAGAGAGCTCCAAGCTTAACAACTTTTAAGACTTACAGACTTCAATTCAAAAACATGGCTGGCTGAGGAATTCTGGGAGTTGAGGTCCATAAGGCTTAAAGGTGCCAAGTTTGGAGACCCCCGTATTAAACCATCTTCTGCAAAAAAAATAAATAAATAAAATTGACCCCAAAATTCCAGGGGTCAGTCCGTGAAACCTAGCACAGAGCCACATTCCAAAATGTAGAACTAAGTATAGAACTAAGTAAGAAAACAATTACAATCTACAACAGCAAGAATAATTTACGCACAGAAAAGGAAAAACAATAATATACCAACCGAAGATAATTTGATTAGAAAAGTTTTGGAATGTGCAGAAGTGGACAAACTTACAAAAGAGATACAAGAAAAAGAGGAAACAGAATATTATACAATGTGTGAGAAATGGTATGAATGGCTAGAGGAGAGAGATAAAGGGCAAGGAAAGATCAAATAATGGAAGATATAGGAGTAGAAATGCAATAATAAACAAGAGGAAACAGAAATTGTAGAAATCAAATTGGGTACACTGTTAATTATATGTATATATGCAAATAAATTAATATTAGAATTATAGGTAGAAAGGTTACATTGAAATAAGGGAGAAAAAAAATGGATAAGTAAGAAATGTTTTACCGATGCGAACTTGTTGGAAAGAAAAAATTGTTAAGGATTCCTTTTTGTTTTTTTTAAAAAAATGTTTACTAAAAAATGTATTTTTTTAAAAAAAAGAAAGAGAACAATCTACAAGCTCTTTTCCCCCCAAGAATGAATTTTAAATACCAGATTTCGATCTTCCACAGATTTCTTTTCAATCCTGTCTACTTCTAGTAGTTTTGTTGGCAATTTAGAAAAAGAAAGGATGGAGAAGAGACATTGCAAAATATGGAAATTTTAATGCCACACCTAGAAGTTATCAGAGGAGAGCTGTATTAGGTATTGCTAAATATTGGGCAAATTTCAAGTATTCTTGTATTCTTGGGGGGGGGGGGGAAATCACTCAATGATTGCTTTCACACAATTGGTACTGCTATCCAACTGTGCTAGGATTAGTACAATGTGTCAATCAGTCCTTGCGGAAAACATACAATCCAGCCATTATTCAAATTTACCCTTAACATTAAGCAAAAATGCAAATATTTCCTGGTAGGTGCGGAAATAAAGCAAGCAGAAAACAGATGAGGTTCACACTTCCACAAGCTATATTAGTTGATGAGGCTGCTTGCCCTCATGCCTAACAGACTGCAGGAAGAGAACGGATATAATATAACAACCCAATAATAATAATAATAATAATAATAATAATAATAATAAGAAGAAGAAGAAGAAGAAGAAGAAGAAGAAGAAGAAGAAGAAGAAGAAGAGGAGGAGGAGGAGGAGGAGGAGGAGGAGGAGGAGGAGAAGGAGAAGGAGAAGGAGAAGGAGAAGGAGAAGGAGAAGGAGAAGGAGAAGGAGAAGGAGAAGGAGAAGGAGAAGAACCGCGTTGCTAAGATCATTCACTGGAAATTGTGCCAGAAGTTTGGATTTGAGTACAGCAAAAAAAACTGGGAACATCAGGTTGAGAAAGTTTTAGAGAATGAAAAACTCAAGATCCTGTGGGAGTTTAGGATTCAGACTGACAGGCACTTGGTCCACAACACACCTGACATAACAATAGTTGAAAAGAAAAAAGTATGCTTCATTGACATTGCAATACCTGGTGATGATGCACGGATTGAAGATAAGCAGCAAGAAAAAATCACAACGTACCGGGATTTCCAAATTGAAGTTGAGCGACTGTGGAAAAAGAAATCGTGTGTTGTCCCGATTGTAATTGGAGCCCTTGGAGCAATACCCAAAGGGCTACCCCGCTATTTAGAAATTCTAAATTTACTGGACTTGAACATTTTGACTCTACAAAAAACCACCTTACTCGGAACAGCTTACATCCTCCGACGATACCTTAACAGTTCCTAGGTCCTTGGTTAGGACTCGAGCTGCTGAGCCATTAACCAGCCTCAAAGGCTGTGAACCTCACTAAAGATTAACCAATAATAATAATAATAATAATAATAATAATAATGATGATGATGATGATGAAAGCAAACATACAAAAATCCACCGACAATCCAAACTGCCGACTTTGCAACAACAAAGCCGAAACTGTTTCACATTTAATATGTGAATGCAGCAAAATCGCACAAACTGATTACAAAGCTAGACACGACCAAGTTGCTAAATTAATCCACTGGTCATTATGTAAAAAATATGACTTTCCTGTATCCAAAAAGTCATGAGAACATAAAGTGGGAAAAGTTATAGAAAATGAGAAAGTGAAGATCTTGTGGGACTTTCGAATACAGATGGATCGTCACTTTGAACACAACACGCCAGATATCAGAATTGTCGAAAACTGAAACGTACAATTTATTGACATCGCGGTACCAGGAGATGCCAGAGTCGAAGAAAAAGACCCGGAAAAAAATCGCGACATATCGCGACCTGGCCATCGAAACTACACGGCTATGGATGAAACATGTAACAGTGAGACCCATTGTCATCTGGGCACTTGGTACCATGTCCAAGAATTTTTAAAAATGCATCAGCAAATTGCAGCTTCCTGCAATAACACCAGCGGAACTGCAAAAAACTGCGCTACTCGGAACATCGTACATCTTAAGAAGGTACTTGGTTGATACCTAGGACGCTGGCAGCAACCCGTATCAGCCATTAGCACCAGTCAATGGTATTTGTGATGCATTTTTGATTGTTCAGTTGACTAACTTTCATGTTTAATGAATAAAGTAAATAATAATATAAAAAAAGAATGCAATAACGCCAGTTCACTAACACTGAGACTGAAGGCTCTGCAAGCGATACCCAAAGGCTTTCAGGAAAAACCAGTGGCTCGGCAACCTCTGGAAAGCCGTACGAATAGAATGTTCTAGAGTGGTTAAGGCAGCAGACTAGAAACCAGGGGACTGGAAATTCTAGTCCCACCTAGGCATGAAAGCCTATTGAGTAACTTTAGGCTAGTCCCTTTCTCTCAGCTCAGCTCACCTCACAGGTTTATTATTGTAGGGCACAGGTATCAAATTCAAGGCCTGCGGGCTGGATCTGGCCTGTGGGGTGCTTAGATCTGGCCTGCGGGGCCGCCATGGAAACAGCAAATGGTGCCTCTGCCAGTGAAAATAGAGCTCGGGAGGCCATGCGCAGCCATCCCAGGATCCGTTTTCAGCCGCGACGGCCTCCTGCAGCTCTCTGCCAGCAAAAACAGAGCTTGGGGGGGCCCGTGTGGCCTCCCCCAAGCTGTTTTCATTGGCAGAGGGCTGCAGGAGGGCGTGGCTAAACACGGGCCCAGGAGTCCATTTTCACTGGCAGACCGCTTGCGTCACCACAGGCGTCCCCGACACGAGGCCACGCCCACCCTGGCCACGCCCACCCCCCGGCCCCCTCAAGGTCAAACGCAACTCTGATGCAGCCCTCAATGAAATCGAGTTTGACACCCCTGTTGTAGGGGAAATAAAAGGAGTAGTGTCCTTGACTTACAACAGTACATTTAGTGACAGTTCAAACTTACAACAGCACTGGGAGGAAAAAGTGACTTATGACCATTTTTCACACTTACGACCTTTCTACCCTTCCCCATGATGCAGCTGGTGGTTTGGAGAACCAGTAGTAATGGCGGCGCAAGGCTCTGCCCACCCACCTAGTCATCGTTACTTCCTGGTTTTAACCTGTTTTTTACCCTCTGTGCATGCGCAGAAGGGTTTGTGCATGCACAGAGGGTCCATGCACACAGAGCATGTGCACTTCCAAACCAGTTGGGAAGGTAAGTAGATTTCACCCCTGGCCACTCCAGGAGACTTCTGGCCTCACCAAAACGAGGTTAGTGAAGGAGACCCCCCCTCCCCAGCAGTGAACCATGCCTTGCCGTCATCTTTGAACCCTGCCCATTTTTCTACCAGCGCGGCTAAAAATTGATTTTCAGTCCTGTCGTATCAAAGAAAAAAAAGGCAGTCAAACCGGGAAGCAAACGTCTTGCAGTTGGAAGGAAAGTAAAGCATTGAAGGAGCCAGAAACTTGGACAAGTTGGAAGCTCCTCGCTCCTGCCTATCACTTTCCGTATTTTAAGTCCCGATTAATTAACCTCGCAAGATAAGATGGTGACAAAGGCGACGTTTCTTGGAATTAAAAGCATCGCTTGGCGTGGGTATTTTAAGCTGACAGACCTGAGCATATGGTCTCTCAAGAACAGAGTTTCGTGCATATGTATCCGTTCACAGAAAGAGCATTAGAAGAACGCAAGCAGTTTACAAAGCCAGCGTAACCGTATATATATGTGTGGGAGAAATAAGCGGAAATGAACTTCACACATAAGAGGTGGGGGGGGCGGGGGAGAGAGAGAGAAATAAAAATGACACAGATTTATTTTCATCTCTCGGGCAGACTGCCTCATAGCAACCGTGAAAGGCTGGGAGATGTAAACTTGAGAAAACAAGAAATATTTTAGTGAAATCCTTGTGAATGTATGGCAAGAAGCTAGCTTGTGCGAGCTTTTACGGTGCGGGGGGGGGCGGGGGAAGAGATGGAATCAGAATCTTACGACGGGTAACGAATGAAGCGCACCGTCAAATCTCATTCTGTGGTTTCTAATTTTCTCCGCTGTCTTTTAATTAATCTGGAAAAGGTTCTTCTTTGCATTCTAAAGCATTCAAACTCAAGGCCCGGGAGCCGGAGCCGGAGCCGGAGCCGGAGCCGGAGCCGGAGCCGGAGCCAGTCTGCAGGGTCCTTAGTTCTGGCCTGTTGGGCCACCCTGGAAACAGCAGAGGACCAGCCCGCGGTGCCTCTGACAACAAAAATGGAACTCGAGCTCCGTTTTCGCTGGCAGAAGGTTGTAGGAAGCCGACGCAGCCAAAAACAGAGCTCGGGAGCCCGTTTTCACTGGTAGAGTGCTCGGGCCACCACAGGCACTGGCATGAGTGACATGGAGCTGGCCACGCTCACCCTGCCTCCCCCCCCCCATTATAGGACACGGTGCTCATCTCCGTTTCTTGGCCGAGGGAACCAGCCTTGCCCGAAGACAAATTTCTGCGGCCATGTGCCCAGCTTGGCTATACGCCATGCATAGGGGACGCGATGGCTCAGCTGAGCTTGTCACCTGGAGAGCTGATAGCTCGGGTTCGAGACCAGCGCTCTGCACAACGGGGGTGAGCTCCCGTTACTTGCTCCAGCTCCTGCCCACCTATCAATTGGAAAAGCATTCTGGCAATATATAAATGGATGAAATAAGGATAGATCTCAATTGCAAACTGTTCCTAGGTGAGAATAAAATACTGTAGGTCAAGGATGTCAAACTCAAGGCCTGTGGGATGGATTGTCTGGGCTTACTATCCTACTACTACCTACTACTGAATTGTCTGGATAGTAGTCTACTACTTACTACTGGATTGTCTGGGTCTACAATTCTACTACTACCTACTACTGGATTGTCTGTGTAGTAGTCTACCACCTACTACTGGATTGTTTGGGTAGTAGTCTGCTACCTACCACTGGATTGTCTGGATAACAGTATACTACATACTACTGGATTGTCTGTGTAGTAGTCTACTACCTACTACTGGATTGTCTGTGTAGTAGTCTACTACCTACTACTGGATTGTCTGTGTAGTAGTCTACTACCTACTGCTGGATTGTCTGAGTAATAGTCTACTACCTACTGCTGGATTGTCTGGGTCTACTATTCTATTACTACCTATTACTGGATTGTCTCTGTAGTAGTCTACCTACTACTGGATTACCTGAGTAATAGTCTACTACCTACTACTGGATTGTCTGGGCACTAACTACTATTCTTCAGAAGGGAACTTTTCCGAAGAACATTCATAAATGCAGGCTGATGGCCACTGATCCCCATAAGCTTAAGTGTATGTATACAAGGCAAGGCATCAGCTCTGGGCTGTTGTATCGCCTTCTCTTTATAGTAAGAGCTTTGCGTGCAATCTATAAAAATAACCTTTACTCTGCCCTCCCTGAAAAAACTGCTGGAAGTTAACATCGATCTGACAACGCGGCGTAGAAACCTTAAACCCCCCCCCCCAAAAAAACACTTTTGACTTGAAATACGCGGAACTCGTTGACACGACCCAGAGTTGTTCAACCGGGAGGCAACCCACAACTCTGCAAGCCTTTTTCTAGAAAGCAGCTGGAGACGCTTCTCACCTTTTCCAAAGACACGGAAGCGCTTTGGCTTCTGCCGCTCCTGACGTTCACAGCGGCGAGCAAGCAGTTCGATTCTCAGCCAAGGCTATACTTAGTTCCACCACCGTCTCCTTTTTTCCGCAGATCAGAAACCCCAGCTGCTTCCCTGCACAACACGAACCAAAGCTAAGCCTTACAAATTCTCCTAACTTGACATCCACTAGAAAGTTGAGAAGTTGCACAGCTTAAAAAAAAAAATCCTTTGGGCCAGACGAATTATAACTCAAACTTAACCACCACAAGAACGCCCCACATTTCTGTTGTTAAGCGAGCCTTGTCCCATTTTACGACCTGACGCCACAGGTGTTAAGTGAATCTGGCCTCCCTATTGGATTTTGGTTCTCAGAAGGGTCCCAAAAGATGATCCCAGGACACTGCAACTGTCGTAATATGAGTCAGTTTTCAACCGTCTGAATTTCAGTGCCGTTGTAACTTTGAATGCTAAGTGAACTGTTGTAAGTCAAGAACTATGTATGTATATGCCAGTGACTTACCTGACCTTTGTAGCATCCCTATAGTCACGTGATCCAAAATTCAGACACTTGGCAACTGGTTCATATTTATGACGGTTGCCGTAACCCCTTTTGCGACCTCCTGACCAGCAAAGTCAATGGGGAAGCCAGATTTCACTTAATAACCATGTTACTAAGTTAACTAAGGCAGTGATTCACTTAACAGCTGCGGCAAAAAGGTCGTAAAAAGGGACAAAGCTCATTCACCCTCAAAACGACGCTATACAGCACTGCACACCAGAACTAGATACAAGTTTTTTTCCTGAATGCCATCACTCTGCTAAACAAATAATTCCCTCAACACTGTCAAACTATTCACTAAGTCTGCATTACTATTAATCTTCTCATCGTTCCTATCACCCATCTCCTCCCACTTATGATTGTATGACTGTAACTTTGTTGCTTGTATCCTTACAATTTATATTGATAGTTTCCTGATTGCTTATTGGTACCCTATGACGATCATTAAGTGTTGTACCTTATGATTTTTGATGAACTATCTTCCTTTATGTACACTGAGAGCATATGCACCAAATTGCAAATTCCTTGTGTGTCCAATCAAAAATGCTACGCTATGCTATGCTATGCTATTCAACAAATGTCTCACTTAAGCCATAGAAATTTTGGGCTCCATTGTGCTCATACTTTGAGGACTTAACTCGGGGTAAAATGCTACCGGTTCGGACCGATTCACCTGAACCGGTAGTAAAAAAAAATGCTACCGGTTCGGGCGAACAGTATTTCCGACGATCAGCTGTGCCGTGCGATTTATATTCACTAGAAAGCAGGAAATCCTGCTTTCTAGCAAATCTAAATCGCATGGCACAGCTGTTCTCCCCCCCCCCCGTTCTACTTACCTTTGCAGAAAAGGCTTTTTAATCCTTTTTTAGCACTGCACGGTAGCACCTGTGGTGCGCATACACACAAAGCACATTTGCCACACACTGTATATGCACATATGAAGCGAACCGGTAGCGAAGTGAACTGGTAGCAGACTTCAGAGTATTTCCCCCCTGACTTAACCGTTTAACTATACACATTGCTTTCAAAAGAGTTGGGATATTGCTAAGCCGTCAGCAGTAGTTTAACTACAGCAGCTGGTTCGTACAACCAATCACATTTTGATTTATCCTAAAGTCCAGGCACACCCAGCCCACTCGACTTTAGATGCATGCCACTAGCACTATAATAAAGTGTTTCTTTCTGGCAGTTAAATAAGTCCGTTCTCAACTTTCAGCCATCCTGACATTGTTGTGGTCCGCCAGCAGCCTGTGGAGCTGGCAGCAGAATCGGACAGCGATGAGGCTGGGGAAGGCCTGGATGAGGGCTCTTTGTCGTAGGCAGAGATGGGGCCAGGGCCATCGCGGAGTGATGTGTGGACTCCGGAGCCCCCAGAGGCTAACAATAGAGAGGCAGAGGAACAGGAGGAACCTGTTCCTAGTGCACGTATGAGAAGAGCTGCCAGAAGACAAGAGCAGCTACAGCAAAGAGGATAACTCAGGAGTAAGGCCAAGAGATGATTGGCCGCTCCCATAAGACTTAAAAGACCAGCAATGGCTCTTGGGAAACGTTGATAGACTTGTTCTTGTCTTGCTGCACTTATCTCTGGTCGGCATCTTCTCCTTTTGAACTTTTGCCAAGAAAAACCTTTGGCAGTTTGCCTAATTATACCCAGGTTGGCGATTAGACTGAAGAATTTGTGTTATGAAGAATTTGTTTTAATTTAGTTTGGACTACGCTGAGAATGAGTTAATTCTCAGCTGTTCTAATAAAGTCTGTTTGTTTTGGGACTGTTTGTGTCTGATAATACCTACTTGGTCCTGGGTCACAAGAGACATTAATGCAAAGTGCCATTACCAAAGACCGCACTTTATTTAAAAAAAAAAAATTAAGAGATACATAAGAGCATTTACAAATGATTTTTTTTTAAAAAAAAATCAGGCTGTAAACTTAAATCTGCAAAGAGGCTTGCCTTCCATGGCTAACTGCAACCAGCGCATTGTTGGGACTTCTCAACACCAGACGGCAAAACCTCTTTTTTTTTCTTTTCAATCCGCATATCAAAAATAACTCTTTCCTTAGCAGCAATCCAAGCACATCCCCGTTTGAGGCAGCTGGTATATATTCGAAGAGTTCATTTAGAGACAGACATTCCATTAAAAAAAGAAAAGAAAAACCAGTTTTCAAATCTGGTCGATTTCTTCCATAAAAATACATAAAGGATTCCCCCCCTCCCCCAATTCTGGCATTATTGGCAGCATCACGCAAAAATGCAGGCTTGTGAAAATAAAAATATAGGAGGAGGGAGTTGTGTGTGTGTTTTTTTTAAAAAAGCAGCCGATTAGGAGAAGGAGCAGCTTCCATAGCCTTAGCTATTTCGAAGTCCGTGAGAGTTTCTTGCTACTCTGAGGTGGGGTGAGCACACCAGCTGGCAAAGGGGAACATCTGATCTTCTCAGCTAACATAGCTTGTTTGGCTCGTGCTTTATCCTGGAAGGGAAGAATACCAAAAAGGGAACCATTAACTCAGTCATTCAAGTCCACCGATCGATTGTACAGCTATGAGATTTGCAAATTACGAGATCTACATATACAAATGAAAAGGTAGTGCTATTTTTTTTTTCCCAAGACGCAACTGGACTTTCTGGTTTTTCCCTGAAGACATTTCGCTTCTCATCCAAGAAGCTTACAGAAGCAGTAACTGTGAGAGGGATCTTAAGAGTCTTAGTAGGCAACCAATTCAATTTATTTTTATACTCTTAGACCAGAGGGTCTAAGGGACGTGGTAGTTCAGTGGCTAAGACACCGAGCTTGTCGATCGAAAGGTCGGCAGTTCAGCGGTTCGAATCCCTAGTGCTGCGTAACGGGGTGAGCTCCCATGACTTGTCCCAGCTTCTGCCAACCTAGCAGTTCAGAAGCAGGTAAAAAATGCAAAAATAGGGACCACCTTTGGTGGGAAGGTAATAGTGTTCCGTGCGCCTTTGCTGTTGAGTCATGCTGGCCACATGACAATGGAGACGTCTTCGGACAGTGCTGGCTCTCCGGCTTACAAACAGAGATGTGCACCGCCCCCTAGAGTTGGGAACGACTACCTTTACCAGTTGTAAGCACCATTGTAACTTCCAACATTTGCTAAACAAACTGTTCATAAGTCGAGGACCTACCAGTAATTAACAAGGTTAACAATCTTTTCTGGTTCCGTGTTAACTTACCAGCAAGTCGAAGCTGTTTATGTGCGTTTGTATATTGTGCAAATCTTCGGCAGGGACTCCTCTGAAGTGCTTCAGCACCGAACTCCCCACTTCCTTGATAGCCATTGCAAAGGGGACCATCCATTTCACACACACCTCAATGTCACTCAGTTCATATCCTGGAAGAAACAACCACCCAGAAACTAAATTCCTGCATCTTCTATACTGCTTTTACTTCCCAGTCCTGAAAGTAGATAATTTTATTATTTACATGCTGTGAAAATGTCTACAGACCCCTCGCATCCTGGACATAAATTGTTTCAACTTCTACCCTCAAAACGACGCTATAGAGCACAGCACACCAGAACAACTAGACACAAGGACAGTTTTTCCCTGAACGCCATCACTCTGCTAAATGATTAATTCCCACAACAGTCAAATAATTTACTAAGACTGTATTACTGTTATTTTTCTCTTCCTTACTAGTATCTATCTCTTCCCACTTATGACTATAACCATTTTGATTGTACCTTTCAATTTATATCATTTTTATTTGTTTCCTAGTACGATTTGATAGCTTATTAGTAACCTTGACTATCACTAACTGTTGTATCTTTTTATTCTTGATAAATGTATTTTATTCTCCTTATGTACACCGAGAGCATATGCACCAAAGACAAATTCCTTGTGTGTCCAATCACACTTAGCCAATAAAGAATTCTGTTCTCTTCTCTTCTCCTCTTTTATTTTTCTCTTCTCTTCTCTATTTTTCTCTTCTCTTTTTCTATCTCTTCTCTTCTCTTTTTCTATCTCTCCTCTCCTCTCCCCTCCCCTCCCCTCCAATTCTATTCTATTCTATTTTATTCTATTCTATTCTATTCTATTCTACTCTACTCTACATTCTATTCTACTCTACTCTACTCTATATTCTATTCTATTCTATTCTACTCTACATTCTACTCTACTCTACTCTATATTCTATTCTATTCTATTCTATTCTATTCTATTCTATTCTATTCTATTCTTCTACTCTACTCTTCTCTATAGTCTATTCTACTCTACTCTACTCTATATTATAGTCTAGTCTAGTCTATTTAATTGTACACAAAGCCTTACCGGAAACTCGCTGCATCAACTCGCGAGAGGAGAAATGATACAACGCTGAAGCAGCCAGCACCCCGTACGTGTACTCCAAACAGCCCACATCAAGGACACACAGGTCCAAAAGCTGAGAAAAGAAGAACGTCAATGATCAAAAGACCATCTTCAGGCTGAGAGAGGAAACCCTGTTGCAGGTAGATTCTATCGTTACCTCTGCTACTTGCACGAATATCTCTTGAGAGTACTGGGGCAGCAGCATCTCACAAATCTCATTTAGATATGCGACCTGCATGTATATATTTAGCCAGGACACGATCGTCAGGGGACTCAGGTTCCAATTCAGCGCCTGGAAGAAGAAAAGATATGCTGGGGCAAGGTGGACATGCTCTCTATCGGGGTGTCAAACTCGATTTCACTGAGGGCCGCATCAGGGTTGTATTTGACCTTGGGGGGGGGGCTGGAGTGGGCGTGGCTATGGTGGGCATCACTCATGTTGGGGGGGGCTGCGGTGGCCCGAGTGCTCTGCCAGCGAAAATGGGCTCCCGAGCTCTGTTTTTTTGCTGGAACGGCCTCCTGCAACCAGGGGAGGGCTTCAAAAATTTTAGCAAGGGGTTCTCTGCCCGGCTGCTGAGTGGGCGTGGCCTAGTTGGCCTCCTGCATCGCGGCGGGGGGTGCGTTTTTGCCTTCAACGGGTTCTGGAGGCTTTCCTTGAGCTTCTGGGAGGGCAAAATCGGCACCCCCAGACTCCAGAGGCCCTCTGGAGGCCAGAAACGGGTCTGTTTCTGGCCTTCTCGAACTTCCGGTAGGCCCGTTTTTTGCCTTCCCTGAGCCTCCACATGTGCCCTGCACTTGCCTGCATTCAAAACAGGCTACATGGGGACTCCTGGGAGAGGCTGGGTGTGGTGGGTGGGGCCAACCAGGAGTGGGATTTGGGGGTCCTCTGAACTGCACAGAATCTTACCTAGAGGTTCTCCTGAACCCCTGAGAACCCCCAGCAGCCCACCCCTGCCTGCAACCCTCTGCCAGCGAAAATGGAGCACGGAGGGTCACATGTGGCCCTCCCGAGCTCCGTTTTCGCTGGCAGAGGCACCGCAGGCCAGTCCTTCAGTGTTTCCAGGGTGGCCCCATCAGCCAGATCTAAGCACCCTGAAAGCCGGATCCGGCCCGCGGGCCTTGAGTTTGACATCCCTGTTCTATATCTTCACAAAGGAAAACTGCAGTGAGGTTAAGATAGACAACCTATTTAAAGGGTTCTATTCCAGTTAAACTGTAAAGCTCTTTCATGGAGATGCCACATTACTACCTACTCAGCATCCGAAGAGCAAGTGGTGAAATCCAATTTTTTTTACTGCTGGTTCTGTGGGCGTGGCAGGGAAACGATACTGCAAAATCCCCATTCCCTCCCCTCCTGGGGGAAAGATATTGCAAAATCTCCATTCCCACACCGCTCTGGGGCCAGCCAGAGGTGGTATTTGCCGGTTCTCTGAACTGCTCAAAATTTCCGCTACCGGTTCTCCAGAACCTGTTAGAACTTGCTGGATTTCACCCCTGCAAAAAGCCCGTTCACCCATCTGTACATCTCCATATGCATCGGAAGGTGCAGTTGCGTATTCCTGACCCCACGTCTTGATGGAACATCTACTCCAGGGGTGTCTAACCTTGGCAACTTTTAAGACCTGTGGATTTCAATTTCAACATGTTGGCTGGGGAATTCTGGGACTTGAAGTCCACAGGTCTTAAAGCGGCTAAGGTTGGACACCCCAGTCTACTGGAAAGCATGCAGGTTCATTTTTTTTTAGAGCTCAGATGCTTAAAAGCAGCGATGTCTTGACACTTGAAATCAGGGCAAAAGCTGATAATATTTTAAAGTGGAATGTGCATGTATGTAAAGGCAGAATTTGGAGAGGCAACCTTAAAAGCAATCCTTTGGAGTGAGTTTTCTCATTCTTTCTGTGTTGCAGGATAAAACTTTTCGAAACAAATTATCTTTGCACAGTTGCACCAACACTGAAACAAGTTATCTTTGCACGGTTGCGTCAACACTGACAGGGTTAAGCCACTAGTGTATACTGTAAAAATAAGAGCAAACCCTAACACTGATGATGTTACCTAGCTGGGTAATGAAATGTCTGGAAGAAAGCAGCCAAGCTCAGAGAACACCAAGGATCCCAGAGTCCTCCTCCTTCACTCTGCAAACTCCACTCCCTTCTAGCACTGATGATGTTACCTAGCTGGGTAATGAAATGTCTGGAAGAAAGCAGCCAAGCTCACAGAGCAACAAGAGCCTCACAGTTCAACCTGAGCTACAAAATATTCTATCGGTACAGTTGCTTTTCTTCATTTCTTTCAAAAGCGCACATATAGTCCTACCAACCTTCATAATAATGAGTTCCATGCTAATAATGTCATCTTCTGTGCAAGCACCATCAGTGACGTAGGCAAACTGATGAAGCTTTGGCGGGTAGATCTCCTGCAACAGAGAAGAGAATCAATACTCTGGCCCATTCAGTTGTCTGAAAAGATGGCAAACTGGTAAAGCCAGACGATTAACTCTCACGGATTTACATTTTGTATAATGAAACTATTTTAAAATAAATAAGGTAAAGGTTCCCCTCGCACATATGTGCTAGTCATTCCTGACTCTAGGGGGCGGTGCTCATCTCCCTTTCAAAGCCGAAGAGCCAGCGCTGTCCGAAGACGACTCCGTGGTCATGTGGCCGGCATGACTCAACGCCAAAGGCGCACGGAACGCTGTTCCCTTTCCACCAAAGGTGGTCCCTATTTTTCTACTTGCATTTTTAACATGCTTTCGAACTGCTAGGTTTGGCAGAAGCTGGGACAAGTAACGGGAGCTCACCCCATTATGCGGCACTAGGGATTCGAACCGCTGAGCTGCCGATCTTTCGATCAACAAGCTCAGCGTCTTAGCCACTGAGCCACTGCATCCCTAGCATTTTACCATTAAGAGGACCTTTTCCTAAGCCGTCATCAATTAAAGCCAACCGTCATGACAAATAACCCAGAATCACAATTTTATATAACCTGGGTTTTGTCAGATATAAAAATGTCTTAAAGCCAGCCAAGATACATCATTATTATAATTTTTTTTTTTGTTAAACAAGCCATCAAACCCAAAACAGCACTGTTCTTTTCCTGCAGGTTTCTTCAACTGGTTGTGCCTTTTCTTCTCCTCGGGGAACTCTGGGAATTGAAGTCCACCCACTTCTCTCTTTGCCAGTTTGAAAAACACTGCTCTACAACACTGCTCTGCGAGAAAATGTTGGTGGTCCGCAGTAAAATTATTTGCATTTTTAATATTGCACTAAATCAGGGGTCCTCAAACTACGGCCGCTGGGATGGACATGTGCAATGAACGTTTGTGTTGCTGCAGAGAGTCTCCCCCTTCAGGGTCTTTTTGTGTGGGTTGGAGGGGGGCAGAAATTCCAACTTCAGCCTCCTGGGGGAGTGGGTTTGGGCGAAGGCTTGAGGGAAGCACCGCTGGTGGTGAAGAGCCGGAGGGCCTCGTTCCAGTGGGACTGCCTCATGGCCTGGAACTGGCTGACCATCTCAGCCCGCTAAGCCTCCAGGCGCCGGTACCCGGCCTTGCACTCTTGCAAGTCTTCCCTCTGCTTGGAAAGCCTATGCTCCTAGTCCTCAGTGAGGTGCTTCTGCTGAGCCTCCTTTTCGGTCAGATCCAATTTGAACTGAGCCAGCTGTTTTGCCAACTCTTTCTCATGGTGGCTGCTTATGTCCAACAACTGCTTCCTGTTGGGGCTCTAAGGAGCCTGGGGCGGGGAGCCACACCCACCCAGTCACATGACCATCTAGCCACGCCCAGCCAGCTGGTCATTAGGTAGATCATATTAGTGGTCCATGGGATTTAAAATTATGAATTTAGTGGTCCCTGAGATCCGAAAGGTTAGAGATCCCTGCTCTACAGCATGGCTCAAGCACCGCGGAGCGAGTCTTTACCTCCAGTTTAGCAGCGATAAATAAAGACGATATCCCAATCAGCTGAAGGAGCGTCTTGACAACGTTCTGTTGTGTTGCCATGAACCGATCGAAGAAATCCTGAGCTAAATAAAACGTCTCTCTGTGAAGTCTGTGGACCTCACAAACCTGCAACACACAAATGAACAACGTTAACATTACACTGCCAATTTTAGAAATCCACAGGAATGCATGTTAAAACAGCGAATTAGATCTACATTTGCCTTCTCTGTAACACAAATACATTCTTGCAATCCAGCAGCTATTTATTCTTTATAGTAAAGTTCCTTGCTGATCTTTTTTCAGAGTTAAATAAAGAAATACAGGGAGTCCTTGCTTAGCGACAATTGGGACCGGCCACCACCCAGAATCACAGTCATTAAGAGAAAAATCATGTCACCACAAATTGTGATTTTTTACTTCTCTGTTTCTTTCTCCATTAATTCTGTTTTTTGCAAGCCGATGGGGTGCAAATAGTGACCACAGGATGCTACGACAGTCATCCACGTAAGGATTGAACACAAAGTGGTAACTGTGAGTGGTTGCTAAATGAGGCAGTCACTAACTGTAGGCTACCTGTATTGCAACAGGGTTTTTTTTTTGTGTATACAGAAATAACCACATGAACTGCATCGTGTTACACTAAGGTGTTTCCCATCCCATAAGGCGGCTGCAAGAGCCCAGAGTAGAGTGGAACATATATTTGTTCTTGGAGCAAGAATAAATTTTTGTGGGGTTTGGTTTTGGTGGTTTTTTTGCAATGGCAGTGAGACCATCAAGAATCTTACTCCAACTTTTTATTTCCTTTTGCAGCCAACCGTGAGATCAGGGTTCCTCAAAACAGCCAGTATCGGACCCTAAGTTTAATGGGACTATCCAAGGAGTTGAGAGTCAATAAATGATGGAAAGTCAATTGGAGTCAATTAATCTTTTGGGGCTTCTGAGAGCTCCATGCCAGCTCCAAGTCCTGAAGGTAAGGGGGCTACTGGCCACTCAGTATTACCCAGAGTTAGAAATGGTAAAGGTAAAGGTTCCCCTCGTACATATGTGCTAGTCATTCCCAACTCTAGGGGGCAGTGCTCATCCCCGTTTCAAAGCTGAAGAGCCAGTGCTGTCCGAAAATGTCTCCGTGGTCATGTGGCCAGCATGCGAAATGCCAAAGGCACACGAAACGCTGTGACCTTCCCACCAAAGGTGGTCCCTATTTTTCTACTTGCATTTTTGACGTGCTTTCGAACTGCTAGGTTGGCAGAAGCTGAGACAAGTAACGGGAGCTCACCCCATTACGCGGCACTAGGGATTCGAACCGCTGAACTGCCGACCTTTCGATCGACAAGCTCAGCGTTTAAGCCACTGAGCCACTGCGTGGAAATGGTTAGCCACCAGCAAAAATCAGCCTTGAGTATGATATTATTGTTGAGATGATCGTTTATAGCAACCTTGGCCACTTTAAGATTTGTGGACTTCAACTCCCAGAATTCCCATGGCTTGTTGGAGAATTCTTTGGTATTGGAAGTCCGCAGGTCTTAAAAATGGTCAAGGTGAACCTGCCTAATTTATAGTGTTACAGGTTTCATATAACCTGTAACACTATACATTGAGGTGGTTTCAATGAACCACCTCAAAAGTTTGATCAGCTGAAGGGTTTGATTAGATGCACCTTTCAAACTAAGGGGAACTAAACAAGGTAGCAAGCCCCACAGATAAAACTATACGGCGAGAAAGACAGACCTTGAAAATAGCCCCAAACAGACAATTATATCAGTCTCGTATGTTTGCATGAGCAAAACTACGTCTCACCTCCATTAGCCAATCTAGAAGAATTACTCGCATTTTAGGTTCCAAGAGCGGATGCTTTTCCATATAAAGTTTATCTGTTGCATACTTCTGTTCCTTATTGAGCATGTTTTGCCATAGTTCATCTCTATTTGCCCAACTACCAAAAAAAGAAAGAACATTAAAACCGAGCTGGATTAAACTTCCCACCATTTCTGAATCTCCTCCTTCAGCATCTCATAGAAATTTGAGACGGTGCAGCCAATTGCTGGAATGGAAGCAAAATTTGCCATGGATTCTCAAGAGGCAAACAAAACTGGTTTACAAGCCACCAGATTTATTTTTTAAATTTATTTTATTAGTCATATTTCTATGCCGCCCACTCTCCGAGGACTCTGGGCGGCTTACACCAAAGACAGTATACTACATAGCATCTTGCCCCCAACAATCTGGGTCCTCATTTTACCCACCTCAGAAGGATGGAAGGCTGAGTCAACCTTGAGCTGGTGAGATTTGATCCGCTGATCTACTGAACTAGCAGTCAGCTGAAGTAGCTGCCGTATTGCACTCTAAGCACTGCGCCACCTTGGCTCATAAAGGCAGATAGGCTTTAAGGTCATTTAAAAGCTTACGATCCCTCCAAGCCTCGTGAAAATGTACTTCCTGCTCACTCTCATAATGCCAACCCAAAATGAAAAGTAAAAATGTTCAGTTTTTCATCACCTGAATTAAGCGGTTTAATAACTAACAAGAAACAAAAAACAAAACACACACACACACACACAAAAACCATAGCATTTATCAAAGTGGTGAGAAACTTACCCCAAAACAGGCAATGGTGTCTCCTTAGCCGAAACCAGCCTTTGATGCTTAGAAGTTGTGAAGTTTGCATTCTCAAGTTCTTCATCTTTCTCTGGTGTAGGGATCAGCAAGTGTGAATAAGGACACGGGGCATAATTTGACTATCGAAAGGAAAACAACAGCAGAGAGTCAAAGTCCAAAGTGGTTTGCTGAACTACAGATTAATTTTCCAACAATTACAAGTTCCAACAAGTTAAAAGATTGGGATTCCCCCACCCCCCCCACACCCTCTTTACTCTATAACTGTTTCTCCAACGGGATTGTTTACAAGGGGATTTATTCTGCTTATGTTCCCATCACCAAAACTTTGGTGACTTCAAGAGAACAGTAAACGGTCAGCAGAGCCAATATAGTTAAGAGAATGTGCCATGCTGGAGTTGCTTCACCAGAGAAAAAGATTTTCCTTCTGCAGAAGGAAAACAGGACTTTTGCTTTAGAATCTCATCTGTTTATTTTCCATCTGACGGCAAAATTCCGTTGTGATGGAGAAAAATAAGATACAGAGGGATTCGGGTGGGAAGAAAACATACGAAACTTTCAAACTGCTACTCCTGATATTTTTAATAGTAAATAAACTTTGAAAGAGTAGAACCAAAATTTCTTCTTCGCTCTCTTTTTTTAAAAAAAGATTTGTTTCCATTCAATGCATGTACAAGCCAGACACAAAATATATGAATTTAGCCATCTCAAAATAATAGTGCTGCTGTGTACCGAAGGAATTGCAGGTGCTGACGATAATCCAGCGTCTACACTAATCTTTACATTCTGAAAATACATGCTCTGAATACATTATGCGCTACTAGCATGCCAAAGAGTTAAAGGGCTTAACTCTTGCAAAGGATTTAAATAAACTTAAGATGCTTTTGTGACCCCAGTGAAACACAGAAGTCTCTGATAATTTAAGTTGTAAGGATATCCAAGAATTTTTTTATTTAAAAAAGAACAGTTCACATTGGGTGCATTGTAAGATATTTTAATTTGATAGCCAGTCATATGAACAGGAATAGTTCCTTCAGACTGGTGAAGTTTCCTCACTGACACCTACCATCTGAAACAAAAAATAATTTACTTTTTAATTAAATCAGGTCAATTTTTTAAAAAAAATTTGATTTATATGCCGCCTTTCTCCGGAGACTCAGGGCGGCTTACAATGCGCTAAGCAATAGCCTTCATACTTTTGTATATTTATACAAAGTCAGCTTATTGCCCCCACAAACTGGGTCCTCAATTTACCTACCTTAGAAAGGATGGAAGGCTGAGTCAACCTTGAGCCTGGTGAGATTCGAACCTGCAATAATTGCAGGCAGCTGGTGTTAATAACAGGGTGCTTTAGACCATTGTACTACCAAGGCTCTTGAATTCACTCTCCTTCCCCTACTTCTCATTGTAGTCTTAAAGAAAGATGCAGTTCACAAGGTAAAGATTATTTCTGCTACGGGCACTATGAATATGGGTGCCGCACTGCTCCTATATACCCGTGATGGCGAACCTATGGCATACGTGCCACAGGTGGCATGTGGAGCCATATCGGTGGGCACGCAAGCATTGCCCTACCTCAGCTGCAGCCAGCCAGCTGATTTTTGGGCCTTCCAGGCCCACCGGAAGTCGGGAAACAGGCTGTTTCTGGCCTCCGGAGGGCCTCCGCGCGAGGGGGGTCTGTTTTTGTCCTCCCCAGGCTCCTAGAAAGCCTCTGGAGCCTGGGGAGGGCAAAAAACGGCCTACCGGGCCCATCATATGCCAAAAATGGGAGGAGCATGGGAGAGTCGTGCGCACATGCGCAAGGGGGTTGCATTGAATTGTGGGCATGGGCACACATGTGCACTCCCCCCACGCTCACCCCGCTTTTGGCACGCGATGGCAAAAAGGTTACCCATCAGTGCTACGTACCTTCAAAAAATTTGAGAAGTTGCCAAAACTTTCCGCTTCAGATACTCAATGAAACTGACCTAAAACTCCAGACCACTTCATTGGCCTTTTGATAAACTTAATGCCGTCAAGCAAGACATGCTAAATGAATAAACCTTTGCATTTCAGTCTGGAATTCAGATGTGTTCTTCTAAAGCCTTTTCAATTTTTGCAAGGATCTGGCAGCAATTCCTATAGAGAAGTAGCAAGCTATCTAAACTTTGACTTCACAAGCGTACGAGGTGATCAGGATGACATATTGTTAATTGCAAAGCACTTTTAAGTGTTGGAAAAGATGCCATGTAATCTGTTAAGAGCTGCAAAGCTCGGATGTTCGATGCAAGCTCTAGTTTTGTACATTGTACACTGAAGGAAAACGGAAGGTCTAAAAAGTTATGAAAGCCATTTCTACAATTGCCAAATATTGTCTAAGCATTTTGCAAGCCCAGAAAATGACTGTTCTGCTTGATACATGATAGCATCATTAAAAGGACACATACTTGAAAGAAGCTGTGAAATAACACATTGCAGCAAACATTCATGAGATGTAATCGCCAAAGAACTCGGCTACCTAAACAGTGCTACCGTATTTTTTGGACTATAAGATGCTCCGGACTATAAGACGCTTTTGGGGAGGAAGACAAGAAAAAAAAAATCTCCCTCTGCCTCCTAGCAATTTGCTTCCTTTCAGCAAACAGCCTGGTCAGCTTCAGCACAGCCTGATTTAGCACAAGCAGCTGATTGGCAGTTGGATCTTCCTCACAGAATACTGCCTATCAGCTGTTCCAGGCTGCAGGGATCGCCACTGCCTATCACTACCATTGCCACCCATTGCCGCTGTCGCCTATCCCCGCCTCTGCGCGCCCTGTTTTTGGCCTCTGCATGCTCCATTTTTGGCCTCCGTGCATCTCATTTTTGGCCTCTTCCAGATGGTGGGGATCACCGCCGCTACCTATCCCCGCCCCCTGGAATGGGCCAAAAGTGGGGCGCATGGAGGCCGAAAATGGGGCGCGCAGAGGCAGTGATAGGCAGCAGCAGCAATGGGTGGCAATGGCGGTAATGGGCGGCAGCGATCCCCACAGCCTGGAACAGCTGATAAGCAGTATTCTGGGAGGAAGATCCAAGTGCTGATCAGCTGCTTGTGCTAAATCAGGCTGTGTTGAAGCTGACCAGGCTGTTTGCTGCAAGGAGGCAAATTGCTGGGAGGCAGAGGCTGAAGGGTGGGGGCCAGTGGGTGGGCGGGGCTTCGGCAACAGTTGCTCTGTAAGACCCACAGACATTTCCACTTGGGGGGGAGTGCGTCTTATACACCGAAAAATACGGTATTTTTAAAATACACGTTCCTTATACATATATTGTACACATGTATAGATCTGTACATACTTACACATTGCCTTTTGTAAGGAAGAGAGAAAGGAGCAACTTGTGTTTCAGAATTTCAATATTGAGATACACAGCAATATGTAATACTAAGACACGAGTTGATTATATCCACTGGAACAAGGATGCCCGTTTCACAAATAGCAAAATGGGCCAGATGGAGGAAAAGAACAGACGAAAGATATCTCCCAGCCTCTTTTCAAATAGAATTAAATCTATATTACCTGGCGCTGAACGTCGGCAAGTGTTCTTTCCATTTGAGAAAGCTCAAGAGGTTAATATTTTAAAGGCTGATTGACAATTAGACCAGTTTATTTTGATCAAAGTCAATCCATAACCAAGAGCATTTTTTTTTTTTTGCTGTAAGACCGTTTTGTTAATTAATTTTCCACAGTAATACATGCTACCTAATTCGTGGCAGATTCCAGGCAGCTTACCACCGGCAAGAGAAAATGCGAATTAAAAACAATTAAGATAACCTAAACATCATGCCCAACCCATACAATCAAGATACGTTAGAAGAAAGATGGCGGACACAAAAATTGAACAAAAAACGTTATTCTGCAGATTTATGCACAGAAAAAAAGAATAAGGTTTTCATGCCTACGAAGTAACTTCCCATTCGTGAAAACTTTGTCATAATATGTCCGGTGATGTGAAAGTGAGAAAGTTACCTGACTTTCATTTGATTCCCTGTTGGTTGTATTTATACTGGAAGTATCTTCATCTGGATCTTGTAAAAACTGAAAGGAAAGAGTAATTCAGGACTAAGATCTGCAGTGTAAAAATAGGATAGATGTACTACTGAAATTAGATTGTCTACTACTTGACGTACCATATTTTTCGGAGTATAAGACGCACCATTTCCCCCACTAAAAGGAGGTGAAAATTTAGATGCCTCTTATACACCGAATGTAGCCCCACCACCCACTGGCCCCACCCTTTGACCTCTGCCTCCCAGCAGTTTACCTCCTTGCATCAAGCAGCAAGAAGAAACAGCTCCTTTCAACTTCAGCACAACCTAATTAGCACAAGTTGATTGGATCAGCCTCCCAACTCTCAGATGTTTTGCTCTCAGATGTTTTGTGCCAGCCTCTGCTGCTTGCTGCAAAGAGATAAACTGCTGGAGCAGATTTTTTTTTTTCCTTGTGCTAATCAAGCTATGGTGAAAACGAAAATGAAAGTAAAGCAGGCTGTTTGCTGTTTGCTGCAACGAGGCAAAATTGCTGGGAGGCAGAGGCAGATTTCTTTTTCTTCTTTTCCTCACCAAAAAAGGTAGGTGCGTCTTATAATCCGGAGCGTTTTATACTCCGAAAAATACGGTTAAGTCCCTTCAGCTGACTTTGAAACACCACTTGTTATCACAGTTAAAAAGCAGTTACTTCAATTGTTACTACTTTGATGTGTATTGCCTCACTTCAGATGACTTGCTACTTTCTCCTGAGTACAAAAACAAACTCAATAGCCTGCAGCAACAATATTAGCAGTTAAGAAGTTAATGTTTCTAGACCGGAATCAAATCCTTCACAGACTAGATCAACACAGCGGAGATAGAAAACAGGCCCTTCATTTCCACGGCAAGGAAAATGGATGCCAAGGGGAAACACTTCGGTTGAGGTCAAACAGTTTTGCTGGGTGTATGTAAAAAGGGACACGGAAAGATTTCACCTCCAATCCTTGGTATAATCTCCAGAAATATCTGGCGAAGATTCTTGCTTGAACTCTACTGATCAGTAAGATCTCCCACCCTCAAGTTAGAGGAGAACTGACAGGCGCTCCAAATACTAATTGGTCACAACTCCTAGTAGAATCATCTCAGGCAGAGACAATAATGAGAAATGCTAGGAATGAAACAAAGCTCACCCATGTTTTCATCTGTGCAAGTAGCATTTTTAAAAAAATATCGGGCAAGTAATTGCCAGGTCAAATGTATGATTAAAAATAGGGTTTACTTTTATCATCTTCTCTCTCTCTCCCTCCCTCTTCTCTCTATTCTCCTTCCTTCCTTCCTTCCTTCTTCCCTCCCTCCCTACCATGAATTTAGCATCCTTCTGGGTAAAACAGAGCAGATAAGGGAGATGAGAGGCCTGGTGTGGTTAGTGGCCAATAAATCGTTCTCTCCCTCTCTCTCTCTCCCCCCTCTCTCTCTCCCCGCTCCCTCTCAGGAATCAGAAGCCATTTTTCAGCCCGCGATCATTTCCATCAGCCCTGCGTCCTCCAGTTGTGTTGGATTACACCCCCACCTTACTCAGCTCGGACAGCCACGTGCTGATTTTACAACAGAGAGCAATCCATTACAATTGGGTACTTACTACGACGACATCAGCTTTTCTTTTGCGGGTCCGGACAACAAACTCAGGAGCACCATGCCTCTCGGTTTTCTCAAGTTTCCTGTCCTTGCAGTCACTACAAGAGAGATTTGGATTATTATGATACACTCTACATTGGCCTGCCCTTGAAGAGCACTCAGAAGCCGCAGTTGGTCCAGAATGTGGCAATAAGCAGTCTTGGGCATTTTTCTTTATGCCATTAATTTCTGCATGTTACATTGGCTCCCAGGTATAATTCAAGGTGTAAAGTCCTCCATGGCATAGAACCAACTTATTTGTGAGACCATCATTCTACTAGTGGTTTCTGCCTCTCCCATTAGATCAGGGGTGAAATTCAGCTGGCTCTATCCGGATCGCACGATCCGGTAGCGTCGGCAGAGGGAGGCTCCGCCCACCCGCCCGGATGACATCACATCCTGTTTTTGACCTCCTGCGGGTGCACAGAAGGTTTTGCGCATGTGTGGAGGTGCGCGCACTCACATTTGCTAACTAGTAGTGAAGATAAGTGGATTTCACCCCTGCATTAGATCTAGTACATCTAGATCTACCTCCAGGTCCTTTCCATTAACCAAGGTCATCTTGTTGGATTTTCTACCAAGGTCAAATAAGTAAGCTTTATTTTGGGGGGGGGGGGGGGGTGGAGGTGTTCAGCTTAACTTCCAAAACTACTTATGGGACCCATCAAATGTAGTGGAGATGGCAGGCTGAGGATCCCTTTCTCTAAATCATGTTGATCTTATTGGGCCCTAGGATCACTTCTGTCTTCTGTCGTGTTGGCACAACATCCCCTGGAGGCTCAGATGGCTCAACCCTTAGTCTTTCTGAAGGCATTGAAAAACCCAGCTGTTCCCCCAGGCATTTGGGCAAGGAGGTAAATGAGCTTTGTTCTACTGGAGGTGCATGGGGGTCAAACTTGGGAGCTGGGAGGGGTTATGCCTGGGGGCTGGTTTGTTTGAAGCTTGTAAGCCACCCAGAATCACTTGGGTGAAAAAGGTGGGTATGCGATTGATATAAATAAATAAAGGTAAAGGTTCCCCTCGCACATATGTGTGCTAGTCATTCCCAACTCTAGGGGGCAGTGCTCATCTCCGTTTCAAAGCCGAAGAGCCAGCGCTGTCCGAAGACATCTCCGTGGTCATGTGGCCGGCATGACTAAACGCCAAAGGCTCACAGAATGCTGTTCCCTTCCCACCAAAGGGGGTCCCTATTTTTCTACTTGCATTTTTTACCTGCTTTCGAACTGCTAGGTTGGCAGAAGCTGGGACAAGTCACGGGAGCTCACCCCGTTACGCGGCACTAGGGATTCAAACCGCTGAACGGCCGACCTTTCGATCGACAAGCTCAGCATGTTAGCCACTGAGCCACCGCGTCCCTTATAAATAAATAGACCTAACTTAATCATCTCCCTTCTTAGCATAGTTGGTGTGGTGGGTTAAGACGATGGCCTAGAAACCAGGCGATGGTGAGTTCTAGTCCTAACTTATGTATGGAAGCCAGATAGGTGACTTTGGGAGAATCACCAGGAGATGGTGAGTTCTAGTCCCACTTTAGTCCACTGGGTGACCTTGGGCCCCGTCGCTTTCTCAGCCCAACTCTCACCTCACAGGGTTGCTGTAGGGAAAATAAGAAGAGGAAGGACTACTACTGCCTTGATTTATTTATAAAGGAATAAAGGTGGGATAAAAGTCAAATAAAGCAAGGAAGGAGGAAAGGGAGTAACCACACTTAGCAATAAGCTGAATCTTCATGATTGAATTGGAGTCAGAAAATGTCTTTCTAATTTACTGAAGAGAGCAAAAGGCCTAGTTTCAGAAACCAAGTTTCGGAAGGGTGGAGCATAGACAAATATGCAACTCACCTCTCACCAGGCATGGTGGTTTGGAGAAATCAAGATAAGGCCCAGCCAGAAACTGAAACGGAGGAAAAAAATGGTTTGCAGATATTTTTTTCTTCTTCTTCTTCACTAAATCCATTGTAAAAGTATTGCAAGCTATTAAGGCAACTTGATTTTTTTTTTAAAGAAAAAAAGGGAAGAGAAAGAACAATCATTCCTAGATGCAAAGATGCAAAGCCAGAATAGAGATTGGTGGGGTTTTTTTTTAAAGAGACCACTGATATGACTCTTAGCATGGCCAGAGGAAAAAAAAAATATGTTAGGAAAGCAAAAAAGGAAAAATGCATGGCCTAAGAAGAGAAGCCAGAAGCTTTACAACAGCAAAGAACTGAAAACAAGAAAGGGAAAAACAAGGAAACCATTCAGAAACTATGTATCCTATATTTAAAATGTGACTTATTTATATATGTATTTTTTAAAAAATCAGCAAGGCCCAAGGACCATGTAAATTCACCCACCCTCCAAAGCAATCAAAATCCCACAGTAACAATTAGGCACCCCAGATGAGCCCCTTCCCCCCACCCCAAATATGGCTCAGCCACCACTCTCCCAACATGTGCCCATGACTGATGGGGCCAGCAAGACAAGCCCCTCCCCGACCTTCAATCACTATCAGATATAATCAATGCAATGGTTATAAGGGGAAGGAGGCTAGGACAGGCCCTACTACCCCCTTCCCCTCTTTAAAGATACCTTTGCAAACACAACCCCAGAAACCCCCTCCCCAAATAATATGGCTCAGCCACAACTCCCCCAACATGTGCCCTGCACTGATGGTGGCTAGGAAGACCTCCCCTTCCCCAGCCTTCAATCAAAACCGTATAACAAGACATGCTAAAGAAATGCAATGGTTATAGGGGGGGGGGGTTAGGACAGGCCCTGCCATCCCCCTTCCCCTCTTTATAAAGATACCTCTGCAAAGACACCCCCCCCATGAAGCCCCTTCTCCCAACATGGCTCAGCCAACATGTGCTGATGGTAGATAAGAAGCCCCCTCCCCAATTATTCTAGCATAGTATATTTAATACATAAATGCAATAATTTAAGGGTGGAGGATGGCTATTACAGGCCCTGCCATCCCCCCTTCCCCTCTTTATAAAGATACCTCTGCAATGAAGCCCTTCTCCCCAAATATGGCTCAGCCAACATGTGCTGACAGTAGGATAAGAAGCCCCCCACCTCAATTATTCAAGCATAATATATTTAATACATACACGCAATAATTTAAGGGTGGGGGATGGCTAGGACAGGCCCTGCCATCCCCCCTTCCACTCTTTTTAAAGATACCTCTTCAATTAAGCCCGTTACCCCCAAAAGATGGCTCAGCCAAAATGGGCCGGCGACTGACGGTAGAAAGGAAGCCCCCCCCCCACCCGCCCTCCAATTATTCAAGCATAATATATTTAATCCAGCCATGCAATAATTTAAGGGTGGGGGTGGGGGGGTTTGGATGGCTAGGACAGGCCCTGCCATCCCCCCTTCCCTTCCCTCTCTTTAAACGTTACCTCTTTAGCAAACAGCCCTCCGAGAAGCCCCTTCCCCAATTCGCCAGGGAGGGAAGGGAGATAGGAAGCCCCCCCCCACCCGCCCTCCAATTATTCAAGCATAATATATTTAATCCAGCCATGCAATAATTTAAGGGTGGGGGTGGGGGGGTTTGGATGGCTAGGACAGGCCCTGCCATCCCCCCTTCCCTTCCCTCTCTTTAAAAGATACCTCTTTTGCAAACAGCCCTCCGAGAAGCCCCTTCCCCAATTCGTCAGGGAGGGAAGGGAGGCCCCTTCTAGGCTGCCGGCGCTGGCGTGCGCCCCTGCGGCGTTGGCGGGCGGGCTGGCGGGCAAGGAGGCAGGAAGGCGGGCTCGTCTGGGCCTGCGTTTGGGCGCCTCCTCGCAAGCGCGGCGGGTCCCCTGCGCGGCTCGCAAAGCGCGGTTTTTGGCGCACAGGGCGGGCCCAGGCCCCCGAGCGAGGGCATTTACGCAGCGCCCGCAGCCTTCCGCGGGTCTCTCCAAGGGAAACCAGCCGCGCGCGTCTTCTCTCCGCGCCGGGGCTCCGGCAGGTGGAAGGCGGAGGGACCCCCATCCAGGTGAGCGCGGGGAACAGACCCGCACGGCTCCGGAGCGCGGGGGGGACAGGGGGGAAGGCGGAGGGAAACCCCCCCCCGGGAAAGGCGGGGCTTCTGCGGAGGCGGGGCGCTGAGGAGCCAGTGCGTAAAGCTCGGGCTGAGCGCGAATAAGCAAGCGGTGGAGACGGGCGGGGAGGTTCCTCCCGCGTTGGGCGAGCGCGCGTGGGAGCCAAGGACACAGGGGTGGGGGAATCCCCGAAGGTGGGTGGGAGGAAACTGGGTCCACCGTTTTTTTGGGGGGGGGGAATCCCGTGGAAGGGAAAAGGGGGGGGGGTAGGCTGCCAAAATGCATTCCTGGGCGCAGAATTTGGAGAGATCCCGGGGGCTCCCTTGCAAATCTTTTTTTCAGCAAAAATCTGGGGAAAAAATTTTTTTAAAAAAAGTTTTCAATTTTTTTCAAAAAAAGAAAAAAAATCGAAAAATTCCGTTCAATTGGGTTTAGGAATTGCACCCCCGGCCCATCTGTAAGCGGGAGATGCCAGTCGTCGTGGCATCTCATCATTTTCCCAAAATAGACCAGCGGCTCCTGGTTCCTTTTCAGGGGTTGTCCTTTATATACTGAAAGGCTGCAGTTGGTATATATATATATATAAAAAAACCTGACTAGTAAAATGTACATTCACAAATTCAATATACATTGATATATTGATATACATTGATATATCAATGTATATATCCCCTTTGTATTACGAGAGTATGTAGTAATAGGAGATAAATCTCTCGCCTATATAGAGCCTTTAAAGGCAGGACTTGATGTCAATGTGTTTCACTTCTTTCCAGATGCAGAAGTTTCTGCAGCTTTTCCGGCGTCTGAAATCGGTCATCCTTGGCATGGTGCATGTCAGAGCATTGCCAGGTAAATGTCTTCTCGTTGTTTCTCTTTAAAAGACATAGGAAAAATGGGGATATTATCAAGGAGCGGTGGGAAGGTAGAAGATAGTTTTCCTACTATTCAGTAGCAATAGGACACTTCATAGTGTTTCCCAGCCCTCTCTAAGCGGTTTACAAAGTCAGCATATTGCTCCCAACAATCTGGGTCCTCATTTGACTGACCTAGGAAGGATGGAAGGCTGAGTCAACTTTGAGCTGGTGAGAATCGAACTGCTGGCAGTCGGCAGAGTTAATCTGCAATACTGCATTCTAAGCACTGCGCCCTCATGGCCCAGTAGACCTATTGATCTACCCACCTTGGTGGATGTAAAGTAAATCTCCAATAAATTTATGACTAACATCTCTCCCAGCCAACCTGGAGTTCAAATTGGGAAAATTTTGTTTGCAAAGTATGGACAATACCACTGGATCCTTGCATTATAGTGAACTGTGCCCATTAAGTTGGTTTGTCTCAGTTTCTCCAACAAGTTTTCTTCTTCCACTGTATTTACAGAGCAAGTCTACCTTAAAACTTACTCCCAAAGCTGTATCAACTTATATGAGCTAGTCTTGAAGGAAAGGAAATTCATAAATAGGATAATAATAATAACTTTATTGTCATTGTGCGTGTATACACAGTATACCCATACAACAAAATTCACTTAACACCCAAAGACCAGGTCCAACACACATAACAATCCCCAAACACACCCCCACCCATCACAAATTCCCTGCCCCTAAACCACCCAAACATCCACACAACAGACCATGTAATGCTGTCCAACAGCTCACTGATGGTGGCCCTTTAGTCCATTGTTGAGTGCAATTATAGCTCTGGGATAAAAACTATTCAGAAAACGTGTGGTCCAATTTTTAATTGTTCTGTATCTTCTGCCAGAAGGCAACAGATTGTAAGCAGGATGGGAAGAGTCTCTGAGAATGTTATGCAACTTTCTCAAACAGCGAGATTTGAAGATGTCGTCCAGGGCTGGTAGCTGGAGCCCGATGATATTCTGAGCAGTTTTAATGATTCTCTGTAGAGCTTATTTGTCCGCTACAGAGCTGCTCCCATACCATGCAAGAATGCTTTATGTCAGGACACTCTCAGTGGTGCTGCGATAATAGATGTTGAGATAGATTTATCTTCCTGAGCATTCTTGTTGCTTTGCATTTATTTCTGAAGGCGGTCTCCATAATATGAAATAGGGATATCATATTATGTAATATCAAATTAACTCAGTTCAGTAATACACTTGAGTGCTTTTGTACTGGAGACAAATTCCTTGTGTGTCTCACCACAATTGGCCAAATAAATAAATAAAATATAGTTTTTTTTAATGCCAGAGGAAGTAATCAGCATACAAGTGACTTAAAAGGAGATGTTAGGTAATTAGAATAACAGAGTTAGAAGGAACCTTGGAGGTCTTCTAGTCCAACCCCCTGCTTAGGCAGGAAACCTTTTACCACTTCAGACAAATGGTTATCCAATCTCTTCTTTAAAATTTCCAGTGTTGGAGCATTCACAACTTCTGGAGGCAAGTTGTTCCACTGATTAATTGTTCTAACTGTCAGGAAATTTCTCCTTATTTCTAAGTTTCTTCTATCCTTGATTAGTTTTCACCCATTGCTTCTTGTCTTGTTTTCAGGTGCTTTGGAGAATAGCTTGACTCCCTCTTCTTTGTGGCAACCCCTGAGATATTGGAACACTGCTATCATGTCACCCCTAGTCCTTCTTTTCATTCAACTAGACCTACCCAATTCCAGCAACTGTTCTTTATATATTTTATCCTCAAGTCCCCTAATCATCTTTGTTTGCTTCCTTTTTGAATAGACTTGTCTTTGAGTAAGGCAAAGTTTAATGAGCGCCCTTGTCTATATCATCTTTGCAGGGTCACCATGTGGTACATTGCCTGTGGCTCAGATCATTGAAGAAGCCTGTGGAGAGGCTGAAATGTATAGAGCTGCTGGTGTCGTAAGTCCTTTCTTTTACTTCCTTTCCTGTTTTTGAATGTTCTTCATTCTTAATCTTAGTTCTTCTATAGATGTGAGTGCAAAGCATTCAGGATAACAAAGCTTGACTGATTTGCATTGGTTTGGAACTATCCAGGGCTAGATAGCATCGTGATTAGATTGGGGACGACCAACATATCTTGTGATTCAGCAGTTTATTTATTTATTTATTTATTTTTCAATTTATATACCACCCTTCTCCCTGAGGACTCAGGGCGGTGAACAGCCAGAATTAAAAAAACATACAATACAAATATTAAGACAATTAAAATATATATAAATTTGGCTCCAATTTTAAAAAATAACAAACCAATTTAAAATTTAAAACCAGTTGAAAGAATGTTTAAAAATCATTCTAGAAAAAGACATTGGCAAACCATGCTTGCAGTGCCGCTAACAATACACATGGACATCTTACATGAAGTCACTGGAAGTTGAACATCTGGAAGTTCAGCGGTTCGAATCCCTAGCGCCGCGTAACGGGGTGAGCTCCCGTTACTTGTCCCAGCTTCTGCCAACCTAGCAGTTCGAAAGCATGTAAAAAATGCAAGTAGAAAAATAGGGACCACCTTTGGTGGGAAGGGAACAGCGTTCCATGTGCCTTCAGCGGTGGGGGCAGTGCTCATCTCCGTTTCAAAGCCGAAGAGCCAGCGCTGTCCAAAGACGTCTCCGTGGTCATGTGGCCGGCATGACTCAACGCCAAAGGCGCACGCAACACTGTTCCCTTCCCACCAAAGGTGTTCCCTATTTTTCTACTTGCATTTTTTACATGCTTTCGAACTGCTAGGTTGGCAGAAACTGGGACAAGTAAGCTCACCCCGTTACGCAGCACTAGGGATTTGAACCGCTGAACTGCTGACTTATTTCAGTATAAGACACCTGTAATTTACAGACCTGGGATGCAAGTCCATAATTCTTAATATTTCCCCCAACTCTGTTCTGTTTAACTTTTAGCTTTATGTTCTGACCTCGGCTTGCTGAGTCATTAAAAAACACAAGTAGTCCGAAAAACCTCTTTTATTGAAACAGCTGTGAATTCTGTTCATTCACAGATGAGTCCCAATTAGTTATAAAGAGTCCTTTGGAAGAAGTCCTTCAGGATAATCACCCACCTTTATCTTCCTTGATACACTGCCAAAGACCTAATTGGCAAAGCCACATGGATCCAGAATCAAACAGACCTTCAGGCTTTAAACTGAACTGAATGAACAAATGTTGCTTCCTGCAAAGGTCCATGTGCCTTTGCTTCTCTTTTAAGCCTTATGGGAGGGGCCAATCATCTCCCAGCCCTACTCCCGAGTCGTCCCTTTTTTTTAGCTGTTCTTGCCTTTTGGCAGTTCTGCGTATGCGTGCACTGGGACTAGGCTCCTCCTCTTCTTCTGCCTCTCTGATATCTGACTCTGGAGGCTCTGGAGGCAGCACATACCTCCCAGATGGCCCTTTCTCTGCCTCAGACGCAGAGCCCTTGTCCGAGCCTTCCCCAGACTCCTCACTGTCTGACTCAGCTGCCAGGTCCGCAGGCTGCTGGCGGATCACACTTCATAGGCTTTCTGGAGAACTCAAAAGCTTGCCTCCAATTTTATCATATTTTAGTTGGTAACCATTTCTTTTTGCAGAGATCCTGGGCTCTTTCCTAGTCTCTATTTGGGATAAGGAGTGCTGAAACGGAAATAGAAAAATAACTAGCCCCCTCCCAAAAAAATAAATCACATGTGCATCATGCTTTTTTTTTTTTAAGAGTGTGCAGACATGACTGATGAAAGCACATCTTCAGTTTTTCTTTTTAAGGTGCCTCGTTTGATGCATTAGTGATTCTTTTTAAAAAGAACGTAATAAATATGGAAGATTTATAATGCTGGAGCGCATAAATGAAAACAAGTGAATGCTCAGACATGATGCCATCTGTGCTGAAAAATTATAGCTGCTCTGTGCTTGTTTTGCCAAACACAATCAAAATTGCCGTGACAAGATTTTATGCGGTGACAGATCCCAAGGAGTTTAGAGCTCTCTCAGTTTTGCCAGTTTCTGATATTGTTGTTCTAAAAGGAATGGGGTGTGTGTGGAAAGACAGTGGCATTTTTATAGAATTACTAATATTTGTCTGTAAAATATCTGTAACTCATCATTGATGTTACTGGAGAATCCATAACTCCAAATGTCGGTGATGTATTGTCCCTAAATGTTTTTATTCAATCCTAATTCTTCCTTCGAAATTTACCCATAGTGTGAAGAGAAGGGATTACTATTAGTGAAAATGGCAGCTATAATTCAAGACCGACAGAGTTTAATCTCTTCTTTGGGAAGAAACAAGCGATATAATTAAGTGTCGATGGGTTGACGTGAACTATCTTTATAAATTGTTTGTGGCTACTTCTTTAGAGTTGGAAGGGACCTTGTAAATCATGTAATCCAACCCCCCCCCCCTGCCCAAGTAGGAGACCCTACACCATTTCTGACAAATGGCAGTCCAATCTCTTCTTGAAAACCTCCAGTGATGAAGCTCCCACAACTTCTGAAGGCAACTTCTGTTCCATGGGTTGATTGTTCTCACTGTCAGAAAATTCCTCCTTATTTCCAGGTTGAATCTCTTCTTGATCAGTTTCCATCCATTATTCCTTATCTGGCCTTCAGGTGGCTTGGAAAACAGCTTGACCCCCTCCTCTCTGTGGCAGCCCCTCAAATATTGGAGTACTGCTATCCTGTCTCCCCTGGTCCTTCTCTTCACTAGACTAGCCAGGCCCAGTTCCTGCAACCGTTCATCATATGTTTTAGTCTCCAGTCCCCTAATCATCCTGGTTGCTCTTCTCTGCACTCTTTCTAGAGTCTCAATGTCTTTTTTATAGTGTGGTGACCAAAACTGGATGTAGTATTCTAGGTGTGGTCTTATTAAGGCTTTATAGAGTGTTATTAGGACCTCACTTGATCTTGATTGTATCCCTCTGTTAATGCAGTTTAGGATTGCATTGGCTTTTTTGGCAGCCGCTGCACACTGCTGGCTCGTATTTAGCTGGTTGTCCACTAAGATCTCTCTCACAGTTACTGCTATTAAACCTGGTTTCCCCCAGTTTATATGTGTACTTTTGGTTTTTCTTACCTAAGTGTAGGATTTTACTTTTCTCTACATTGAATTTCATTTTGTTAGATAGTTATATCTGTAAAAGATGTGGCTGACATAATTATAAGCATTGGTGTTTTGAACTTCACTATGTTTATACATTGATTGTGACTACTTGTGTAAAAGTTACATTTTTGAAGATGAGGATTACTGATGACATTTGGGTTAAATATGCTGCTTTTCTCTGTTTGGGACACAGACACTAATATAATATCTCCCTCTATCTAATATTACCTTAATACGTTAAGTCTGTTGTTAGTATTATTTTCAATTCATTAATAGTAATACCTCCAAAGCTCTATTATTGAGTTCCTCTATGAAAATGTTACAGAATGCAGAATAATAGAGTTGGAAGGAACCTTGGAGGTCTTCTAGTCCACCCTCCTATAGCAGAGACCCTATACCATTCCAGACACTCCGGCTGTCCAATCTCTTCATAAAAATCTCTACTGATGGAGCACCCATATTTAAGAGCAATCTTCCTTTCTTCTTATGCTTGATTTAAAGCTGAAGAAGAGAACAGGAGCAGTTCTACGCCCCATGATTCTTGACATGTGATAGCTATTTCCCTCCCTCAAAATCAGACATGATTTGACTAAAATAATTCAGGGAGCTTTCCATTAATAGTTTTCTTGTTATGCCTGAACTGGGAAATAATTGGGAAATGCATTAGGATCTTAAACCAGGGAAGGTAGGTGAAGATTCCAAATTCTTTTTACCTATTTCTGAAACCAGCAAACCATTGTTTCCCAGTTTATTTTATTTATTTTATTTTATTTTTATTTGATTTATATGCCGCCCTTCTCCGGAGACTCAGGGCGGCTTACAGTGCGTTAAGCAATAGCCTTCATACTTTTTGTATATTTATACAAAGTCAGCTTATTGCCCCCACAATCTGGGTCCTCATTTTACCCACCTTAGAAAGGATGGAAGGCTGAGTCAACCTTGAGCCTGGTGGGATTCGAACTTGCAGTAATTGCAAGCAGCAGATGTTAATAGATGTTAATAACAGGGTGCTTTAAACCACTGTACTACAGGCTCTGTATATACATCACAAAGTTCATACATCACAAAGAAGTTTAGCTAATTGAGAACTTCAGAGGTTAATTATTACATGCTCGAAAGGAAGAATGAGAAAAAGCAACGTGCACAAGTCAAAAAAAAAAAAACTTGTTCACATTAAGTCTTTATTAAGACCTTATTAAGTTAGGATGTGATCCTTCAAACGCAGCCAGCAAATATATGAGATATATAGGATATATGAGATGGTGGAAGGAAGGCTGAACAGGGAGCCGAGTGCCTGTTTTCATTTTAGCAAGCCGTTTGAAACATATTGGGAAAATATCTTTCTCCATCATCTTGTAAGCTTTTGCTGCTAACTTCTGTGAGTTCTCCTACATAGAGTCCTAGAAGTCTTCGTATTTACACCAGCGAGAAGCATTAATCCAAAAGCTTAATCACATACACCCAAGTGGATGATGTGTCTCTTTGTGTGACTTTTGGTAGCCAAAACAGAGTTTCCAGATAGTTGCTTTAGGCTTCTGAGTAGACAGATAAATATAGTCCTCAACTTACAGCCGGTTTCCCCAAATGCGCTTTTCCAGGAGGCCATTGTACTCTCTTGTTTGTTCTTTGGAGACATTTTGCTTCTCATCCAAGAAACAGCGAAAACGTCATCAAAAAAGCACAACAAAGAATGTTCTTTCTGCGCCAACTCAGAAAGCTCAAACTGCCCAAGGAGCTGCTGATCCAGTTCTACAGAGGAATTATTGAGTCTGTCATCTGCACCTCTATAACTGTCTGGTTTGAAACCTAACAAGCAGACACAGACTTCAGAGGATAATTAGAACTGCAGAAAAAACAATGGCCACCAACCTGCCTTCCATTGAGGACCTGTATACTGCACGAGTCAAAAAGACAGCTGTGAAAATATTTACAGACTCCTGGGCATAAACTGTTTCAACTCCTACCCTCAAAACGACGCTATAGAGCACTGTACACCAGAACAACTAGACGCAAGAACAGTTTCTTCCCGAATGCCATCACTCTGCTAAACAAATAATTCTCTCAACACTGTCAAACTATTTACTAAGTCTGCACTATTAATCTACTCATCGTTCCCATCACCCATCTCCTTCCACGTATGACTGTATGACTGTAACTTTGTTGCTTGGATCCTTACGATTTATATTGATATTGTTTCCTGATTGCTTATTTGTACCCTACGACTATCATTAAGTGTTGTACCTTATGATTCTTGACAAACGTATCTTTTCTTTCATGTACACTGAGAGCATATGCACCAAGACAAATTCCTTGTGTGTCCAATCACTCTTGGCTAATAAAAAAAACTCTATCTATTCTAAGAAGCTTCTTCAGCTCTTCTATTCCCCACCATCCAATCAGAGCTGAAGAAGTTTCTTGGATGAGAAGCGAAACATCTTCAAAGAAAAAAAACAAACAAGAAAGTCCAGTAGCCTCCTGAAAAAGCACATTTGGGACAACCATGACAGAATCTCTACAGACGGTTTCTTAGCAACCGTTCAAAGTTATGACAGACCCCTCCAAAAAGAATATGCAAGGCAGTTCTGCAACCAGCTTGCATTTTCAATCATTTGCAGCCTCGGTGGTCCCATGACTACACTTGATTACGTTCTTGCCAAAAACCAGTGTTGAACTGATTCCCAAAGCTCCATAGCGAACAACGGCTTTGCTTTAAAGACTGTGGCATTTGCTTACCAACCACGCATTCACTCAACAAGCAGGCTCCATTACGGTCATAAGTCAGGAAGTACCTGTCCTGTCCTATCTGCTTCGTAGTAGTTCTGATTCCTTTTTTTCTCCGGCCGTTTTCCGAAGCTCTTCTGATTTGAACAGCGTCTTCTGCATTTATTCCCACAGGATGGCTTGATTGTTGAAAATATGCACGACCGGCCTTACACATTCGACGTTGGCGCAGAGGTTACAGCAGCTATGGCGGTGATTTGTGCCTCAGTAAAACAGGCGTGTCCCACGCTCCCCGTTGGGGTTCAAATACTGTGTGCTGCAAATCAGCAAGCTTTAGCTGTTGCCCTTGCTTCAGGTGAGTGAAGGAACCATCTTCTTCTTCTCCTTCCTTCCTTCCTTCCTTCCTTCCTTCCCCCCCTCCTCCTCCTCTTCCTCCTTCTCTTCCTCCTCCTCCTCCTCCTCCTCCTTTATTAGTTTATAATATAAAATACAAAACCAAATACTATGTGCTGCAAATCAGCAAGCTTTAGCTGTTGCCCTTGCTTCAGGTGAGTGAAGGAACCTTCTTCTTTTTCTTCTTTCCTTCCTTCCTTCCTTCCTTGCCTCCTCCTCCTCCTCCTCCTTTATTAGTTTATAATATAAAATACAAAAGCAAATAATAGGAAAAATAGGGGAGAGAAAAGGGAAGGGAAAAGTGCAGAAAAGAAGGGGAAAAGAAAGAAAAGGTGTTGATTGTTAACTCCCTTTGGTGCAATAGAATAAGATACTGTGTTTCCCTGAAAATGATGAGCCGAGGTGGCGCAGTGGTTAGAGTGCAGTACTGCAGCTACTTCAGCTGACTGCTAGTTCAGCAGATCAGCGGATCAAATCTCACCGGCTCAAGGTTGACTCAGCCTTCCATCCTTCCGAGGTGGGTAAAATGAGGACCCAGATTGTTGGGGGGCAATATGTTATTTAGTATACTGTCTTTGGTGTAAGCCGCCCAGACTCCTCGGAGAGTGGGCGGCATAGAAATATGAATGAATGAATGAATGAATGAATAAAATAAGACCCTGTCTTATATTTTTTTGAACCCTGAAATAAGCGCTTGGCCTTATTGCCATGCGCTCAAAAGCCCGATTGGGCTTATTATCAGGGGATGTCATATTTGGGGGAAACAGGGTAATAGCATCAAACCTCAACTTTTTACTTGTACATAATAATATAAACTAGCCATTTCTATAACAGCAAACCTATCTAATCAGTAAAATCCAAAATCAAAGTTTCATTTTTTTCCCCTCCTCAAGCACAAACTCCATAGACACCACCTGACTGTGCAGCTGTGTGTGACAAAGGCTGTGCAACAGGGGAGTATGAATGTAGCCTCCTCCTGGAACATCGCTGTTCTGTCTAAAGGTGCAACTGCTTTAAAAGAGTTGCAGACCAGTGCTTCGCTTCAAAGCACCTTTTGGAGACGGAATCTTGCTCAGTCTTAATCCCGGCTGTCCCAGTGGCCATCTTAGCCCCAGCACCATGTGGGTCGTTAAGTAGGAAGAGGCAGGAATTCTGGGTAAGGAGTAGGAGGGGATGGGAGGGCAGGCAGGCCTGAGAGGGCCTCAGGCATGTGATGGGGAACATGGGCAGACCAACATAGGTGTTGTGGCCTGTCGGCCGCCAGTCCCTCCAGCAGCCAAATCAGAGGAGGAGGAGGGGTGGGAGTCAGGGTTACCATCAAGGTAATCTGAGAGCTCCGAGGGGGAAGAGGGAATGGAGCTGGCAAAGAGAGAGAGAGAGAGATGGAGCCTTGGCTGTCTGCCAGCCCTCAGATGGAGAGTCAACAGCCTCCAGGTCTGGAGGTGGCTGATGAGGAAGAGGAGGAACAGCTGGGTCCAGTGCCTGACACGCAGATGCGCCAAAGGTAGAGGAGAGGAGAGCAGTGGAAATCCATGGGCCGGTCCTTGGGACGGAAGAGCCACCGTTGCTAGCAAAGCCCCACCCTACCTCTGGGGATAAAGTCAGGGAATGGAGATGAATAGATGTGGCAGACAACTATTCATCTTCCAGCTGGAGAGACTTGTTAGCCTGTGTTGAGAGAGAAACTTTTAGCTGGGATTGCTGGTGCTCCTAATAAAGGAATCTTTGAGTTCACTTGAGAGAGTTTGTCGTGTTTGGGGAGTTGGGTTAGAACAATAGGCATGGGCTGTGTGCTGTGGACAGGTGGGCATTACAGAGTATGGATGAGGTTTGCTGTGGGATATGACATCCCCGGAGTCTCATACTCTGTAGTGGGGCTCCTTGGAAGAAAAAACAGAGGCGACTAACGGGAGTGACTTGTGACATTCCGTGCCACCTTCCGGAATTTCCAATGTGCCGCAAAAAAACCATCCACAGAAATGCATTCATTTTCTTAACGATCACAGCATTTTTTTTAATTTGATTGATATGCCGCCCTTCTCCGGAGACTCAGGGCGGCTTACAATACGTTAAGCAATAGCCTTCATACTTGTGTATATTTATACAAAGTCAGCTTATTGCCCCCATAATCTGGGTCCTCATTTTACCTACCTTAGAAAAAATGGAAGGCTGAGTCAACCTTGAGCCTGGTGAGATTTGAACTTACAGTAATTGCAGGCAGCTTGATGTTAATAACAGTTAATAACAGTGCTTTAGTCTGCTGCGCCACCAGGCTCTTTTCTTATTGTTTATTTGCTTATTGACTGCTGTGTTCGCTTAATGACTGCCACAAAAAAACAACCTTGTAAAATTGGATCCGGTCACTTAGGATTGAAATGTCTTTGCTTTTGGGAAGTGGCCAGAGAAGGTCACAAATGGTAACCTTACGAGTCCACAGGGATAGTCCGATGACCGTAACTTTGTGGACAGGTCGTAAGCTTTCCTCCTTGTTCAGCATCGTTGTAATGTTGAACGGTTGCTGAACAAAGCGGTCGTCACTCGAAGGAGGAGGAGAGAAGCAACCTGACACTGAGGAGAAACTTCCTAACAGTGAGGACAATTAACCAGTGGAACTGCTGGCCTTCAGAAGTTGTGGGTGCTCCATCACTGGAGTTTTTTAAGCAGAGGCCGGACAGCCACATGTCTGAAATGGTATAGGGCAGTGATGGCTAACCTTTTTGCCGTTGCGTGCCAAAAGTAGGGGAAGCGTGGGGGGTCGTGGGTGCCTGTGCCCACATCCATAATTCAATGCACCCCGCCCTCCCCCGCATGCCCACGGGACCCCCCCACACACACTTCCCCCTGTTTTTGGCACGTGATGGCACGGTGGGCCCAGTAGGCCCATTTTCCCCTCTCTCCGGGCTCCAGAGGCTTTCTAGGAGCCTGGGGAGGGCAAAAACAGCCTTCCCCATCCTCCCCCCGGAGGCCTTCCGGAGGCCGGAAACAGCCAGTTTCCTAACTTCCGGTGGGATTGGAAGGCCTGAAAATCAGTTGGCCGGTGCGCACTGTTCTGTCCCCGTCCTCCACACGCACAAACCCACTCAGACAGTCGAGGGTTAAATAATTGGCACACACAAGCATTCCATTATCAGAGGCTTGGCAGCTCTACGGGAACCGGCTGCCAAGTTCTTTACTATAACAAGAAGGGGGGTATTCCTCCACAAGATAACAAATGCAATACACACCGGCTGGGAAAAAACAGTCCAATTCACAATCCTTCAGCAGACTGAGGCTTTGCACCAAAGGAGCTTGCAAGAATTAACTTTGTCCGTCACAGAATCTAAACGGCCACCCCCCTCCTTTATATAGCCTGTGGGGTGTGGTCCAGTGACTCAGCTTAATCCCTGGCACGCCTCCTCCTCTGCTGTGATCGTTTAGCACACCGACGCTGATGTGGGTCCAGCCACAACTTGTCTCCTTCATCACTCTCCGACCGATCGGAGACACCTGGCTCCTGGCCAATCTCCTCTCCTTCGGCCGACACCTGAGGAATTGTCAGAGAGGAGGGGCCGGGGGAGGGAGGCCTGGCCGGCTCCTCTCCTTCATGTTCGGAGCCTTCTTCCTCCAATACGATGGGCTCGGGGGTCGGAGCCACAACACGCACATGCGCACTGCAGCTGAGCTAGGGCAACACTCGTGTGCCCACCAATATGGCTCCACATGCACCTGTGCCATAGGTTCGCCATCACGGGTATAGGGTTTCCTGCTTGAGCAGGGGGCTGGACTAGAAGACCTCTAAGGTCCCTTCCAGCTCAATTCTGATTCTGAATATCGCTAATGTGTGTTTTATCTTTCTCACCTGGAGGGGGAAAGAGTTGACTGATCTCAACCGACGATGGAAACTCGTGATTTCATCAATACTGCCTGGATTTATTTATTTTTTTTACTGTGTGTTTCCTTAGAAGTGCTTTATATCACTCAAATGCTTCTCGTTATGGCTTTTATGGAGCAGTTGCTTTGCTTCAAGCATGGTACACAAGAGAGACGCAAGCAGGGTCATTTTTCATTTCCTAACCTTTGTTTTTCTAGCACTGTGGTCTCTTTTTTTTATTATTATTATTTCCAGCCCCAAAAAATAAAATAAAAATCCATTAAGGAGCGACAGATGGAATAGCTACAAAGTTGTATTTATTATTGCTGTTTGTCTCGTTTCTTCTACCCTCCCTTCTTCTTCTTCTTCTCCTTCTTCCGGAGCCCTTTTTATTTTCCAGCCCAACAAAAGCAATTCACTTAAAATAATATATCAACTTTGTCCCGGGAAAGACACCAGTTGCAACACATTTCGCTGTCTTTTCATGAAATAAATTACGTTATAGCACCAACTTGAGAGCCCTGACTTTCTCTTTGTGATTATTTAATGCTCCTTTTCCCGGCCTCTGTATTCTCCTGATGTTGGCATAATTTCTAACTTTACAAAAAAAAAAAAACCAGAGAAAAATATCAGCTCTAGGAGCACACAGTTCAAAGGCCTGGATTATGCCATCAGCTTTCTGAGCCCTACTCCTCCTTCGCTCTTGCACACGCTTTGCACAACTTTCGTTGGTGCGGAGTTTTATTAGCAGCAGATTGAAAGCTCAGCGTAAATAAGTCTTATCAGGACATCAAAGTTACTTTCTTCTTGGTGCATTTCAGAGCCGACCGCGGATAATATTAACATGAGTGCTACTAGTGGTGTAATGGAGCTCTTTACTTCCTTTGAGGGTGGAAAATAATTAGAGGAACCGAAGGCATCACGGTAGTCTTCAACTTACAACCACAATTAAGCCAGTGATTGGTTTCAATGTAGTTTGCTACTGGTTCGCTCGTGCGTACATGTGATGCTTCTGCGTATGCGCAGAAGCGTCCGGGTGGGTGGGCGGAGCCTGCCGCCACCGCCGCTACCAGTTTGTCTGATCTGGGGCAAACCGGTAGCAACCCACCACTGAATTAAGCCCAAAATTTCTCTCGTGAAGTGAAAAAAATTCTTAAGCGAATTTGTCCTGTCTTACGACTTTACTTGCCCCCGTTGTTAATAGCACTAGCACTTAGACTTATATATTTATATATTTATTTATTGGTTCAATTGATATGCCACCCTTCTCCGGAGACTCAGGGCAGCTTACAATGCGTTAAGCAATAGCCTTCATACTTTTGTATAAACCTGCTTAGTAGGGCTTTCGCCCCCCCCCCCCAAGCGGTGTTCTTTTTTATACAAAGTCAGCTTATTGCCCCCACAAACCGGGTCCTCATTTTACCCACCTCGGAAGGACGGAAGGCTGATTCAACCTTGAGCCATTGAGAATTGAACTGCTGACAGTCGGCAGAATTAGTCTGCAATGCTGCATTCTAACCACTGCACTACCAAGGGAGGGAGGGAAGAAGGAATAGCAATAGGAATAGCACCTGAATCTCATATACCGCTTCACAGTGCTTTACAACCCTCTCTAAGCGGTTTACAGAGTCAGCCTATTTTCCCCCAACAATCTGGATCCTCATTTTACCCACCTCGGAAGGATGGAAGGCTGAGTCAACCTTGAGCCTGGTGAGATTTGAACTGCCAAATTGCAGGCAGTCGGGAGAAGTAGCCTGCAGTACTGCACTCTAACCACTGCACCCCCCCCCCCATGGCTTAAATTGAATCACTGCCATTGTTAAATTAGTCACACGGTTGTTAAGTGAATCCGGCTTCCCCGTTGACTTTGCTGGTCAGAAGGTCGCAAAATTACTCCTGAGCACTGCAAACGTCCTAAAAATGAGTCCGTTGACAAGCATCTGAATGTCAAATCATGTGACCATCGGGGATGCTGCAATGGCCATAGGGGTGAAAGAATGGTGCTAAGTCACTATTTTCAGTGCCGTTGTAACTTTGAACGGTCGCTAAGTGAGCTGTCATAAGTCAAGAACTCCTTGTATTTTGCAAGTACAGGTAGCAATAGCACTTAGACTTATATACCGCTTCACAGTGCTTTACAGCCCTGTCTAAAGCGGTTTACACAGTCAGCCTTTTGCCCCCAACAATCTGGCTCCTCAGTTTACCAACCTTAGGTAGTCCTTGACTCACAATCAGTTGCTTAGCCTTCCATCCTTCCGAGGTCGGTAAAATGAGCCAGATAGTTGGGGGCAATAGGCTGACTCCGTAAACCGCTTAGGGCAGTGATGGCTAACTTTTTTGCCGTCGTTTGCCAAAAGTGGGGGGAGCGCAGGGGGGTCACGCCCACACGTGCCCACACCCATAATTCTGTGCACCCCGCCCCCTACGCATGTGCGCGCGATACCCCTGTGTTGCCCCCGCTTTTGGCACTCGATGGCACGGTGGGCCCAGTAGGCCCGTTTTTCACCCTCCCCAGGCTCCAGACGCTTTCTTGGAGCCTGGGGAGGGCAAAAACAGCCTTCCCCATGCCCCCAGAAGCCGGAAACGGCCCATTTGCCAACTTCCGGTGGGCCCTGAAGTCCCCAAAAATCAGCTGGCCAGCGCTGAGCTAGGGCAACACTCACGTGCCCACTGATATGGCTCCGATGTCACCTGTGGCACGCGTGCCATATGTTCGCCATCACGGGCTTAGAGTAATAAAGCACAGTGAAGCGGTATATAAATCTAAGCTATTTTCCTTCCTTCCTTCCTTCCTTCCTTCCTTCCTTCCTTCCTTCCTTCCTTCCTTCCTTCCTTGGTGGCACAGTGGTTAGAATGCCATATTGCAGGCTAGCTCTGCCCAAAGCCAGGCGTTCGATCCTGACCGGCTCCAGGTTGACTCAGCCTTCCATCCTTCCAAGGTCGGTAAAATTGAGGACCCAAATTGTTGGGGGCAATACACTGACTCTGTAAACCACTTAGAGAGGGCTGTAAAGTACCATGAAGCCGGGGGTGGGTTCTAAATTTTTTTTACTAACGGTTCTGTAGGCATGGTTTATTTTGTGGGCGTGGCTTGATGGTCATGTGACAATTCTTTAGGATTTAGCAGAGTACTGGTCTACCAGGCTTTTAACTGCTTGCAGAGCTGTACCGATCTACCCATTTATTTTTTGCAGGCACTGATCTACTCATGTATTTTTGTAGGCACTGGTCTACCCATTTATTTTTGCAGACACTGATCTACTCATGTATTTTTGCAGTCACCGGTCAACTCATCTGTTTTCTTTTAACACTGATCAGCTGTAGGGTGGCCCTTTGAGGCCCCACGCAAGAATTTAAACAGTTTTTTTCTCTCTAGCTATCAGCTGGGACTCAGGAGGCAGCAATAGATTGGGGGCGGGTAGGTAAGAATAATGTGGGGGGTGGGAGTGGGGGGTGGGAGTGGGACGCGGGGGGGCAGTTCGGTGATGTCATATCGTCACCGTTACCGGCTCGGGAGAACCGGGCCAAACTGGGAGGAACCCACCACTGCATGAAGAGGTATATAAGTCTAAGTGCTTATTGCTATTCCAAGTTATAAAGGTTCCCCTGAAAACTACCGATGACCCAGTTCTGGAGTTCAGACAACTGCATGCAGATGCACATAGGATCATATGACCGTATTTCATTATAACCCGATATAACCTGTGCAGTGAGGTGGACTTTGGTACGGATAGACTTAGTGTCTTTGTAAAAGGGGAACAATAAATCAACCTTTTTCACAGGGTTATTGTAGGGCCGATGGAAATACGTTGTGTTTAGCGCTTCGGAAAACTCTGCCTTTGAAGGCTCCATGCCAGTAAGACATCCTTTGTCGAACCAATAATTAGATTTTAATTTGCTTTTGGTGCATTTCAGACAGAAAGGATGACTGCGTGTTTTAACGAAGCCGACTTTCTTTACGGCTGGAGCATTAACAATCAAAAAAAAATTCTACCCACAGAGCCTTGGCTGCCACAGTGAATTAAAATGTAAGCATTTCATTTGTACGGTATACATCGTATGTATAAAAGATGATTAATATTGAGGACCTATATTACTTTTATACATTTTTTTTAATGTATCTTGATGTTGACTGCGACGGATGAATTGTCTATTATACCTAACATCTGTTCTTTAGCTTCGGCACTACTTTTTCTATTACGTTTTGTTTTCAGAAACGCTAATGCCATTTTTTCCCCCCCTTTAGCGTTGCAGATGATTGCGTTGCTTTACTTAAACAATTAGGCACTTCAGTCAATAGGCAGAATTGATTAGGCAGCGGATACGTCTTCATATTAAAATGCACTTTATAACTCGGCTATTTTGTTTTCTCTCATATTCTTCTTATAATTTTTTAAAAGACTTTAAATGCAGATGCTCTTTTTTTTTTTAAACCTAGGGATGGCTCTTCATATTCATTTACTCTGAATTAAGGTGACTTCTGAATATTTTTTCTCCCTATTTGTGCAATTTCTAGTACAGGTACCTTAGTCCTCAACTTAGAACAGTTCGTTTAGTGACCATTCAAAGTTACAACGGCACTTTAAAAAGTGAGTTCTGACCGTTTTTCACACTTACGACCATTGCAACATCCTCACGGTCATGTGATCAATATCCCCATGGTCATGTGATCAGCATCCCCATGGTCATGTGAGTCACTTGGTAACTGACTCACATTTATGACGTTTACAATGTCCCGGGGTCATGTGATCCCCTTTTACGACCTTCTGACAAGCAAAGTCAATGGGGAAGCCAGATTCACTTAACAACCGCGTTACTAATTTAAGAACTGCATTGATTCACTTAACAACGGTGGAAAGAAAGTCTGTAAAATGCTTCTGACAAGCAAAGTCCATGGGGAAGCCAGATTCACTTATTGTGGGGGCAATAAGCTGACTTTGTATAAAAAAGAACACCGCTTAGGGGGGGGCGAAAGCCCTACTAAGCAGGTATATACAAAAGTATGAAGGCTATTGCTTAATGCATTGTAAGCCACTCTGAGTCTCTGGAGAAGGGCGGCATATAAATCCAACCAATCAATAAATAAATAAATAAATAAATAAATAAATAAATTACTGCACTGGCAAGCAGTTTGAGGGGACCGCAGATCCCTGCAACCTATTCTCTTTCTTGATTTGAGGGACGCCTATAAAGAACAATCATTTGTCTTTAATATCAAACGTTACGTATTTCACTGGCTTATCCAGAAGTGTGTTTCTTCTTGATTCCCCCCCGTCCCCCACCCCTGTATCTGAGCGGGAACACACTTGAGCGTTCCTCCTGGGTCTGGAACCGTTTGCCAAGCTGTCTTCCCAACTGTTTCATTATTAACAGGTGTACCATGTGTTTTTCAGCAGTGCATAATTTCCTGCGCAGAGTTCCCGATTTAATTAACCACATCTGTTTGAGGCTGCGTAGAAGGGTGTGCGTTATTGACTTGCGGACTATTTCTGGCATCAGTAAAGATGCAGCTATAAATGTCTTCTGCTCGGCAGCTATTATTTTGATTATCTTCTTGATAGCGCTCAAAAGCACTCGGGCCCCATTTCTTAGAAACACGTTCGTTCGTTCTTCCTCCTCCTCCTCTTCTCCGTTTCTTTCCTATCTGATGTTGTAATTGAAAAATTGCACCATGTTACATTGAAGTCAAAAGCCGATACTTGTGTCTTCTAATGCTCTGCAGCTGGTAATCTAGGTTATAGAGTTGTCTGCATTGTGATCATCATCGAAAGTCACGGGTTTCATTTCATCTAGTTTAGGGCACATGCATGGAAGGCACGCACGGGAAGTTAGTGTGTGTGCACTCGGAAAACCTGTTGTGACTCCGACTCCCGAGCCTGTCCTAACAGAGGAAGAGGACTCAGAAGGCGATGGGGAGGAACTGACAAGGCCTCCCGCTCCAGGACCCTCCTCTCTGGCAATGCCTCAGCTTCCATCCGAAGGCCAAGAGGAACAGCCTGGGATATGCCAGGAGGAAAGCATATCGGAACAACAACAGATAGGGAGCGACAATGATGAATCCTGGCTTGATCCCAGGCAGCGTCGGAGGGAGAAGCGTGCGCAGCAACGAAAGAGGCGTGGGAGGGCCAGAGATTGAGCTGAGTCACTGAGCCGCACCCCACAAGGAATAAAAGTGGGTGGGATTGCTCTTCAGGCTTTGTGACGGTCAAAGTTAAAAACCTGAGAGTCACATCGCGTTACCTGGAATCTGGCTTGTACATATTTGGATTGGACCTTGGCTAACTCTTGCTTCATGGATTACTTTTTGGTACTGGACCGGACTGAGGATAAACTCTCTCTTGCTTACTGTGAGTGAAAACTGACTTGGCAGGCATTACGCAGATTACTGCCAAAACTCTTTATCTGCAAGGGTTTCTAGTCTGATTGCTTAATAAAAACTTGGCAGGCGTGCCTGGTTGTGTGTTTGCCTGTGTGGGGAAGGGGGACAGAACAGAACCGGTGGTAAAAATCATTTGCAACCCACTTCTGATTTAGGACCACAATCGGGATTAGAATTTTGGTCGCTAAACAATGTGGTTGTTAAGTGAATTGTCACATGACCAGATCCGATGTTATGACCATTTCTACCATGGACATTAAGGGACTGGCCGTGGGCATTAAGGGAATCGGCATCATTCAATGAAGCACAAGCTTGTTAAGCGAATCTGGCTAAACCAGTTTTGCTTCGAAGTCAGCTTCAAAGGTTGCAGGTTGGGATCACATGACCCACAAGACACTGCCATCCAAATTGCGATCACATGACCATGCGGGGGGGGGGGGCAGTGGCTGTAACTTCAGTCCAGAAGTCACTGAGTCCGTTGTAATCTTGAACCGTTGCAAAATGAACAGTCGTAAGTCAAGGACTACCTGTAATGATGAAGGCACTAGGCTACAAACTGGGAGACACTGAGCTTTAGTTCCACCATGGGTGAAATGCTCCGGGTTACGACCAGATCACCCGATCCAGTAGCGATGGCGACGGGTGGTTCGGAGAACTGGTAGCAAAAATTCCTACCCTCCCCCATGCCCAGCGATCATCAGAGGCTTTTTTTTTAATTTTTAAAAGCATTTTTTCTACAACCTCTTCGGCCAAAAAAAATGCTTTTAAAAGTTAAAAAAAAAGCCTCTGATGATCGTGTGGCTCAGCTGGGATCGTCAGAGGCTTTTAAAAGCATATTTTCGGCCAAAGAGGTTGTAGAAAAAATGCTTTTAAAAGTAAAAAAAAAAAAAAAAAAGGTGGCCATGCCCACTCAGTCACATTACCCCCCCCTCCCAACCCACACCCACAGAACCAGTAGTAACAAATTTTACATTTCACCACTGAGTCCAACCTTAGAGATTAAATCAGCTGGATGATCTTGGGCCAGTCACACACTCTCAGCCCCAGGAAAAAGGCAAGGGCAAAACCACTTCTGAAAACCTTGCCAAGAAAACAGCAGAGACTTGAAAACAGCAGAGACTCGGATTGAAGTCGCCCTAGGCCAAAACAGATTTAAAAGCGCCATAAATAAATAAATTCATCGATGCAGGGGTGGGTTCTAATTTTTTTACTACAGGTTCTGTGGGCGTGACTTATTTTGTGGGCCTGGCTTGATGGTCATGTGACAATTCTTTAGGATTTAGCAGAAGGTACTGGTCTACTAGGCTTTTAACTGCTTACAGAGCTGTACCGGTCTACTTATTTGTTTTTGGAGGCACCGGTCTACCACCGCACTGCCTTTTAACACTGATCAGCTGTAGGGCGGCCCTTTGAAGCCCCGCGGCAAGAGTTTAAACAGGTTTTTTTTCCTTCTAGCCGATCAGCTGGGACTCGGGAGGCAGCAATAGATTGGGGGTAGGGCCAAATAAAAGGTAAGAATAATGTGGAGGGGCAGAAGGGCCCAGCTCCCGAACAAAGAGAACCGGTTCGGTGACGTCATATCGTCACCGCTGCCGGCTCGGCCGAACCGGGAGGAACCCACCACTGCATCGATGATCTTAGAGTTTCCAGTAATCAAATGAGACTGCTGGGCCTACAGTACAACCAAGGCCTCCCTTTCTTTGAAACCTGACAGTGTAAAGTGTTGTGCTAAAGAGCAACTTTTTCGCAAAGTAAAAACAGCAAGCTGTTGTCCATACAAGCCGCTGAAAGAGGAGACGCCCGGCTTGTTAAATTGGGTGACGCCACATACATTCCTGAATAGCCTTCGCTACTGGAAGAAAAAAAATCTCCTTGTGCTACAAAATTTCTCTTTTGTTTCATGGACCACTCTTGAGCTTGTATCCTTGAAACGCAGCCTGGTCCCGTTTGTTTTGCAAAGTTCTTCCTTTTGGGGTGTTCTTTTAAAATTATATGCAGAATTGCGAGGTTACCACGTGCATTCTTAAAACAACCCTACGTGGTAAGAGATGGGAGGAAAGGAAGAAGAAAAGAGGAGGAAGGAGGAGGAGAACAAAGAAGAAGAAAGGAGGAGGAGGAGGAAGAAGAAGAAGAGGAGGAGGAGGAGGAGGAGGAGGAGGAGGAGAACAAGAAGCAAGAGGAGGAGGAGGAAGAAGAAGCAGAAGAAGAAGGAAAGAGGAGGAAGAAGAAGAAGAAGAGGAGGAGGAGGAAGAAGAAGAAGGAAAGAGGAGGAGGAGGAAGAAGCAGAAGAAGAAGGAAAGAGGAGGAGGAAGAAGAAGAAGAAGATAAAAGAAGAAGAAAGATTGAACTGACATTTTATTCCCGCAACATCTTTATCTGTGTTTACCTTGCTAAACACCCCATTGGTCTTTCTAACGTAACCTATTTTATTTTGGGCATCATCTGGGAAACCTAATTAGCCATAATTGAGGACCAAGCAAAATTAATTAGCTTTATCAACAGCACTGATTATTTATTTGTTTATTGCTATTTCTAGGCGCGGATTTTGTTCGAGTTGAAGGCTTCGTTTTCTCCCATGTGGCTGACGAAGGGATGCTGAACGCTTGCGCTGGGAACCTGCTAAGATACCGCAAGCAAATCGGAGCCGAACACATCCAGGTTTTTGCTGATATTAAAAAGAAGCACAGGTAAATGGGATTCTTTCTGAAAACAAGATGCCTGATACTGCGTATTCCGACTGGTGTGGTTTTAATTTCTGAAGTCTTTTAAATGTTTGTTTTTATTAGGTTATCACAGGGGTGAAATCCAGCAGGTTCTGACAGGTTCTGGAGAACCGGTAGCAGAAATTTTGAGTAGTTCGGAGAATCGGCAAACACCACCTCTGGCTGGCCCCAGAGTGGAGTGGGAATGGAGATTTTGCAATATCCTTCCTCCAAGAGTGGGGAGGGAATGGGGATTTTGCAGTATCCTTCCCCTGGAGTGGGGTGGGAGTGGAGATTTTGCAGTATCCTTCCCCTGCCGCACCCACCAAGCCATGCCCACAGAACCAGTAGTAAAAAAAAATTGGATTTCACCACTGTGTTATCATATACTGTCTGTTATAGACAGCAAGGCACCATCATAGTGAGCAAAGTATTAACTAATTCCAACTAGTTAATTGGTTAACTAGTTAACCAATAAAACTATTGATTTATTAACTAATAAATCAATATTTATTTGGCCACAGGAACCACTTAAGATGATGATGATCATCATCATCATCATCATCATCATCATCATAATAATAATACTTGGTTGATACCTAGGACGCTGGCAGCAACCCATATCAACCGATAGATGATAGATAGAGAGAGAGAGAGAGAGAGAGAGATGCCTAGAACTCACTATCTCCTGGTTTCTATGCCAGCACCTTCTGGCTATTTATGCTTTGGCAACGACTGATCAGCAAATGCCCTTGCATTTGTCCCTGATTTATCAAATCAAGGAAATTATAAGGAATTGGTATAAGAAGAGATCTAATGAGTAAAATGGCCACTGATAACTTTACAAAGGTTGTATCCGTGTTTTCCCCAGTGCTCATGCGCTGACAGCGGATGTCACGGTGGCGGAAACCGCTAAGGCTGCTGAATTCTTTCTTGCTGATGGGGTTGTGTTGACTGGAACTGCAACTGGATCAGAGACAAATCCCAAAGAACTAGAAGGTAAGAACTGTAAAGGCCACACGAAGGGATTCCATTGGTTGGTTGGTTGGTTATTTGTGTATGAAGACATTTCTATATCACTTGCTTCAAAAGACACTGCTCTGGTAGTTTATTAGCTTTTGTCATCTTTGTAATACCTTACATTTCAAAATCCAGTGGCTCCTTCTTCTGTCTGTCTAGATCATGGTCTAGATCAGGAGTTCATTGAGGGCCGTATCAGGGTTGTGTTTGACCTCAGGGAGCTGGGGAGCATGGCCAGCTCCACATCACACATCGAGGCTCCATTTTCGGTCGTGATGGCTTCCTGCAAGCCTCTGCCAGCAAAAATGGAGCGTGGGGGTGCACATGGCCCTTCCGAGCTCCGCTTTCGTGGACAGCAGCACCGTGGGCCGGTCCATCACTGTTTCCAGGGTGGACCCGTAGGCCACATCTAAGTACCCCATGGATCAGATCCGGCCCAAGGGCCTTGAGTTTAACAGCCGTGGGATGGATAGATAGATAGATAGATAGATAGATAGATAGATAGAGATAGATAGAGATAGATAGATAGATAGATAGATAATAGATAGATGTGATAGATTTCATAGATAGATAGATAGATAGATAGATAGATAGATAGATAGATAGATAGATAGATAGATA
>WNWU01000105.1:2815839-2834498 GCA_012654045.1 Ptyas mucosa
TAGAATAGAATAGAATAGAATAGAATAGAATAGAATAGAATAGAATAACAGAGTTGGAAGGGACCTTGGAGGTCTTCTAGTCCAACCCCCTGCTAAGACAGGAAACATTACACCATTTCAGGCAAATGGTTATCCAACATCTTCTTACAAACTTCCAGTGTTGGAGCATTCACAACTTCTGGAGGCAAGTTGTTCCACTGGTTAATTGTTCTAACTGTCAGGAAATTTCTCCTTAGTTCTAAGTTGCTTCTCTCCTTGATTAGTTTCCACCCATCACTTCTTGTCCTGCCCTCGGGTGCTTTGGAGAATAGCTTGACTGCCTCTTCTTTGTGGAAGCCCCTGAGATATTGGAAGACTGCTATCCTGTCTCCCCTAGTCCTTCTTTTCATAAGACTAGACATATCCAGTTCTAGCAACCGTTCTTCATATGTTTTAGCCTCAAGTCCTCTAATCATCTTTGTTGCTCTTCTCTGTACTCTTTCTAGAATCTCCACATCTTTTTTATATCGTGGTGACCAAAACTGAATGCAGGATTCCAAGTGTGGCCTTACCAGGGCATTATAAAGTGGTATTAACACTTCACATGATCTTGATTCTAGCCCTCTGTTTATGCAGCCTAGAACTGTGTTGGCTTTTTTGGCGGCTGCTGCACACGGCTGGCTCATATCTAAATGGTTGCCCACTAGGACTCCAAGATCCCTCTCACAGTTTCTACTATTGAGCAAGGTACTTTTGCGACCTTCTGACACGCAAAGTCAATGGGGAAGCCAGATTCAGTTAACAACTGTGTGACGAACTTTTAACAACTGCAGTGATTCACTTAACAGCTGGGGCAAGAAAGGTCATAAAATGGGACAAAATTCATTTTTAACCACTGTCTCACTTAGCCATGGAAATTTGGGGCTCAATTGGAGTCATTAAGTCGAGGACTATTTGTACGATGAAGAAGAAAAGCAGAAGGGATTTTGCCAAGGAACACGAATCTGTTTTCCCTTCATCTTCTAATTTCATCTTCCTCTTTTCGTTCAATACCAAAGTTGATGCCATAGAGAACTGCTCGGATTAGATTAGAAGTAGTTTTTTTCACGTCTATCGCATTCGTAAGGAACGTCTAAAAATGTTTTGGAAGATGATGAACAAGGAAAAATTGATTTGGGGGGGGAAAAAATCCGTGTTTATTTAGTTAAAGCGTTTTGCCCCGCGCTTAAAAATAGCACAATATTACTTTACGTGACGGAGAGAGTGTTGCGTTCACAATCTGTTTTTCTTTTCACAGCTCTGTGTGAGGATTCATGTAGTCATGTACCAGTGTGATTATGCTGTGAAAAGCATTTTAGCCAACTAATTATATCAATGTAGTAATCATTTGCACAGATTTGCACACCCTAAAGCGACGGCAAGGACAAAACATATTGGTTTAAAAGATATATGCAAGTCACACCGGAAGATACCTTACGGCAGGTGTTCCTTCCTCTCCTAAATAAGGTGAAATATCTCCAAAAAACAGATAATGTTCTGAAAGTTTTAGGAATAATTATATTAAAATCATGTTGTTGTTTTTTTAAAAAAAAACTTTTCTTCTTTAATTGGGAGAAGGTATAGGTCACCTTTAAGGAGTGGTGTGGTGGCCTAGAGGTGGAGCTCTCGCCTCACAATCAGGAGGCTGTGAGTTCGATCCTAGGCAGAGGCAGATATTTCTCTCTCTCTGGGCACAATGAGAATATATCTGCTGAACAAAACTCCACATTGGCAACCGGAAGGGCTTCTGGCCATTAAAACACTCTGCAAGTGTTTCCATTCAGTTGCCCAGACTCCACCCCGCAAGGGATTACGGAGTCGTTAAATGAAGATGATTGGTCACCTTTAAGGTCCCCACATGGCTAAATTCCTAGATATCTAGGAATTGGTATCTTGATTATCATATCTCTCATTAACATGTACACAAACACAGAGATACACACATACGCACTCCTCCAAAGAGTTTTTATCAGTTCTGCTTCCATGCACAGTAAGGCATTCCGTTTTTTGCAGCTGTCCCATATAATGGACAATTCCCAATCTCCTTGCTTTTTGTGAATTGTTTTAAGACCTCATTCTTTCACTGGGTATTGGGTGTGAATGATACATGGGTTATCTTTTGGGTAGTTACTTTATTCTTTATGTCTCTTCATTTGGGGAAGCATCTTGAGGCCTTCGGATGTGGGCAAATCTGTGTCATCATTTCACACCCATACTTGATTGCACCCAGGGAATAAATAAATTAACACGGCAAGGGCTCACCACCATTCAAGAGAAGTGGGCCTACCTTAAGGAGAAACATAACCTCACAAGGGTGAATAGAAATTGGCTACCATGCCTCCATTGTTTGTGATTGTCTATGGAGAGTCTCGGTGGCTCAATGGCTAAGACGCTGAGCTTGTCGATCGAAAGGTTAGCAGTTCAGCGGTTCGAATTCCCAGTGCCACGTAATGGGGTGAGATCCCATTGCTTGTCCCAGCTTCTGCCAACTTAGCAGTTCGAAAGCACGTAAAAAATGCAAGTAGAAAAATAGGGACCACCTTTGGTGGGAAGTAACAGCATTCCATGCGCCTTTGGCATTGAGTCATGCCGGGCACATGACCACGGAGACGTCTTCGGACAGCGCTGGCTCTTCGGCTTTGAAATGGAGATGAGCACCGCCCTCTAGAGTCGGGAACGACTAGCACATATGTGCAAGGGGAACCTTTATCTATGGAGAGTCTCAATCATCCAGGTCCGGTTGGAAACTGGACACAAGAAAGTCCAGTTGCCTTTTGAAAAAGCACCTTTAGGATTATCTGTGGTTGAATGGAGTCCAAGTCACAAGAGGAAGGGGTTGCTTCCAAGAGGCAATAGAGCTTGGAATATCCGGTGAGCAAGAAAACAGCAAAGGCGGACGCACCTTAGCAATTCATAGAGTATATCCATAGTCATCTAGATAGTTGCTTTAATCTGGCAAGATTCTGTCCATAGGCAAACAACAATAAAGAAACGATGGTCATTAGAAGTAACTCCTCATGTCGTTCTTGGTTCTTTGGGCCTGACAGTAGCCCTGTTTCCATCACCCTGTTCAACCCAGCACTGAAAAATCACCTAAGTTGTTCGTAAAGTGGATTCTGGGTAATATTTAGGTAATGGGATGATAATAGAATCTATCGTTTTTTTCCATAAGCCATTCCTCCTTCTGCTTCCCCCGCCCCTTGCAATTTTAAATCTTATTTTGAATTCTCAAGGGTGTCAGTTCTAAACCAGACAGGCCCAGCTGGTGGAAACTTACAAGTGGAAAGCTGCATTTTTTAGCAGCTTCAAAGTTATTTTTAGAAAACATCTTTAGTTTCCAATAAATTAAGTTTGAAAGGCAGTATCTTAACAAAAAATGGGACGTGATAAATAATACACAGCCTAGGAACTGTTCCCTAAAATTAATAAGGGGCGTCTCGGGACCTATAGGCTGTTTTTCTTTCACAATTCTTGTCTCATCCTTGACTACAAACGTTTTAGCGGACATTGTCCATTGTTTCAAACCTTTGTCTTGGATTGGTATAATTGCCACCCATAATATGCCCAAATCTGTAATCCATTAAATCTGTGCAAGCAATTGCTCAAAGGGCCAAAATCACTGTGTCACGGGCAGTGATGGGATCCTCCCGATTTAACAACTGGTTCGGTGATTTTGCGCGCACATGCGCAGTTTGAAGAAATCTTCACTTCCGCGTTTCTTCAGAGGAAAAACACAGTGGAGGCATGGCAATCTGCTCTGCTGCGCAAATCAGCTGAGAAGGTAAAGGTAGGAAAATAGGGCTGGGGGGCCCATCTGATCGTCGGGGCAAACCGGTTCGCTCCCAGCTGATTGTTGGAGTTACCGGTTCGTCCGAACCGATAGAATCCCACCCCTGGTCATGGGGCACCGTGGCCATCTTCTGTTTGCTCTCTCTTTTGCACGCGCAGCCTTCTCTTTCTCACTTTTCAACCCAGCTTCAGAAAACAGGACCGGAGAGCATCCTGTAAATGCCAGGAAATAAAATAACGTGAATTAAAAAGGGATTTTTTTTTCCTGAGCAAAAAGGGATGCATTTTAATTGCCTATTAATAGAAGGCTCAAAACATTTGACAGTTGACATGCTGGCCAAAGAGGAGGACGCATATTAGCAGATCTGTTTCAATTGGGAAGTCAAAGCAGCGTGTCACTTTTACCAGCCTGAAGCAGCTACACCACTTTTACTCCGTTCCTTACTCTGGCGCAGAGATCCTTCTCTCCCTTCGTAGAAGCCCCTCAGGGGAGATCAGCGGTCCTTAACACTTTGCAAGTGTCTCCTTCGACACTTCGCTTCCAGCACTAAAGCAGATTGCGTTGTGGCTGACTCTCAGCCAATGCACCTTATGCCCAGTTTGTATAGGTGTACTTATTTTTTCCTCCTCCCCTTCCATCAGGTCTGATTCTCAGAGGCTACTTGGATAATGCCCTGCAGTTTTCTTGGCAAGGTTTTTTTCAGAAGTGGTTTGCCATTGCCTCCTTCCCAGGGCTGAGATAAAGTGACTCGGTCAAACTGGCTTTGGGCCAAAGGCAAGACTAGAACTCTCAGTCTCCTGGCTTCGAGCCTGATGCTTTAACCACTACACCATACTGGCTCTATAAGTTTACTAACCATAGCATTGGATTTGAACTAAGTAACCTCACACAGATGTCTGGTATGATTGGGGGGGGAAGGAGTGCTTTTGAATATTTTTAACTCCCGATGACTGCTTGGACAAGTCCATGCAGTTTTCTTGAAGATTTCATATATGTTTTGCTTTTGCCTCATTCTTAAAGAGGTGAGAGAATGACTGGTCCAGAGTCAACCAGCTGTGGGTTGGGCCTTAAGTGGGGCTAGAACTCCCAGTCTCCTGGTTTGTAGCCTGGAGACTGATGCAGAAGAAGGAATGGACTCCTCCTCCATTTTCCCAGAATGCAAAACAGAACCAATGAGGACGGAGATTCCAAGTAGTTTCAAGGAGGACACCTACGATATGAAGTGCCACCCATGGCAGAGACTGCCAAATTGAGTGATGAGAAGATCTCTTCACTAGAGATCTTCCAAGAGAGATGGATAGTCATCTGTCAGAGTTGGGTCTTGTAGAATCTGCATTGAGCAGAAGAAGGCAGGGGAAGGGCAGGGAGGGAAGGGAAAACTTAATACTTCTGAGGTCTTTTTCAGCCTATAAGTCCATAACTAGCAGATGTCATGATTCCATTTTATACCTAGGGGATATCTATAGACTGAAATGATAAGACCTGGGCTTATCCTTCAATGAAAACCAAGTCTCCAGATGTTTGCTGCTTCATTTACTAAGCGTAAATAGCAATGTTATCTATACCATAATCCAGTCCTCCATATATAAAGTCATTCTAAACAATTTAGTGTGACGATCTGCATAGTCAACATGATTTGATTTTATAGGCATTCGTAAGAGAATGTGTAGCAGTGTATTATAGTAGTGAACTATTTTGGACTCTGGAAAGTTCCAGGTTCTGATCTCTCCTTGAATATGAAGCTGACCAAGAGGGCCAACCTGAAAGTTGAGACTACTTCACGGGATTGCTGTTTGGGTATAAAATTAGGGCGAGCCCTCTCTACACAAATCACTTTTGAGTTCTCCCTGGACAGATGGGATTAAATAGGATGATGATGATGATGATGATATAAATGTTATGGAGACTTGAACATGCTGTGTTTTTAAAATATTGTACAGGCTGATGAACACAATTGTGTTCCGCTCGTGGGCTCTCATCAATATGCATTGCTTCAAACCCTAGATGCCCGTTCAGTTGGAGATGTTTTGACTGAATTTCAAATACAGAATAGCCTAACTAAGATGGCTCATTAAGAACCCCGTCGCTCGCTTAAGATTTTGTGAACTGCAGCACACTCTAGTGATATCAAGAAATTATAGAATTAGAATAGAATAGAATTCTTTATTGGCCAAGTGTGATTGGACACACAAGGAATTTGTCTTTGGTGCATACGCTCTCGGTGTACATAAAAGAAAAGATACATTCGTCAAGAATCATAAGGTACAACACTTAACGATAGTCACAGGGTACAAATAAGCAATCAGGAAACAATATCAATATAAATCGTAAGGATGCAAGCAACAAAATTACAGTCATACAGTCATAAGTGGAAGGAGATGGGTGGTGGGAACGATGAGAAGATTAATAGTAGTGCAGACTTAGTAAACAGTTTGACAGTGTTGAGGGAATTATTTGTTTAGCAGAGTTTTATAAAATAAAACTTAGAGAGGGTGAGTTTTTTTTCCCCCTCAACAACTGGCGTTGAAATTATGATGAGCTTGTGTTGCGTAAATGAAAGCAATATACTGGATTGTGATTGTTTAAAATATTGGATACACCTTGGCAGGTAAGAGAACCAGGTGTCTCTTACTTCCACATGTAGCCTTCTTGCAACCTTCCAAAGAAGAGAATCCAACTTTTACCCAGGTATTTGTCCTGGTTCCAACGTCTATGAAGATTCTCAGACATCCAGGTCATGGTTGTCCTAAAGGTGCTTTTTCAAGAGGCAACTGGACTTTCTTTGTTTTTCCTTGAAGATGTTTTGCTTCTTATCCAAAGAAGCCTCTTCTGCAGAGCTGAAGAAACTTCTTGGATAGGAAGCGAAACGTCTTCAAAGAAAAGAACAGAAAGTCCAGTTGCCTCTTGAAAAAGCACCTTTGGGACATCCCGGTTCTAACCTGAACAAGGCTCCAAAGCAGATCTTAAAGGTCAATGTCTGAAAAGCTAAATGCCTGTCATATTTTTATTTTAGAATAGAATAGAACGAATGATGAAGTAGATGTCTGTTTGGATGAATTAACTCGTTCTCAGTGTAGTCCAAACTAAATGAAAGCAAATTCTTCAAAACACCATTCCTCAGTTTATCACCGACCTTGGTCTAATTAGGCAAACTGCCAAAGGCTTTTCTTGGCAAACGTTCAGGAGCAGAAGGCGCTGGCAAGACGGCAAGAAATAAATGCAGCAAGACAAACAAATCTATCTTTGTTGTCCGACAAAGAGCCCAAGAGCCGTTGCTGGTCTTTTAAGCCTTATGGGAGGGGCCAATCATCTCTTGGCCTTACTCCCGAGTCGTCCTTTTTGCTTTAGCTGCTCTTGCCTTCTGGCAGCTCTTCTCATGCGTGCACTAGGAAAAGGCTCCTCCTGTTCCTCTGCCTCTCTGCTGTCAGCCTCTGGAGGCTCCGGAGTCCACACATCACTCCCCGATGGCCCTGGCCCCATCTCTGCCTCCGACACAGAGCCCTCATCTGGGCCTTCCCCAGCCTCCAGGACTGGCCCCTGTTCTTCCTCAGCCTCCTCACTGTCCGACACAGCTGCCAGCTCCGCAGGCTGCTGGCGGACCACAACACCAACGTTGATGAATTACACTAGTCTGCTTGCAATTTTGGGCACCATTTGTAGGCTCTGTAGATGCAGATTTGAGAAACATCCCGAGCTTCATTTATATATAGAGTCAGGGCAGAACGGAAAGTGAGAATGGGCAGCATGCTTGAAGCCCTGCCAAAGTGGCCTGGCTAAATAAGCTAGATTTATGTTGAGTGCAAGGACTTTGGTCCAGATTGATGCCGTACCACCATATGGCATGGTATATGAAAACCGATGGTTGAAATCGTCTCACAACATCACAGATTATTTTGACTGCTTCTTTTCAACAATGGGGTCATGATAGCTAAGTGGTTAAAGATGCTGAGTTTCTCAGCTAGAAAGCTGACAGTCGGGTGTTTGAGACCCGGGTGCTGTGTGATGGGGGTGAGCTCCCGTTCTAGCTCCTGCCCACCTAGCCATTCAAAAGCATAATGCAAGTAGATAAATAGGTACCACTTTGGTGGGAAGGTAATAGGTAAAGGTAATTCCCTTCATGTCGGCGTATAACCATGCTGGCCACATGAACGCGAAAATGTCTTCGGACAACACCAGCTCCCTTGCCCAAGAAAAGAAGATGAGCACCATTTCCTTAAGTCTGACACAACTGGGCAGGGGAAACTTATCTTTTCCTTTCTTTTCAATAGTTCTCTATCTCCATGATATCCTTACTCTTCTTCCTAGGCCTAAGAGAGAGGGATTGGCCCAAGGTTATCCAGCTAGCTTTATGTCTAAAGTGGAACTAGAATTCATGGTCTCCTAGTTCAGCATTTTAACTATTAAACTAAACTGGCTGTCTTTTGTTGCCTTAAAGGTAAAGGTTCCCCTCGCACATATGTGCTAGTTGTTCCCGACTCTAGGGGGTGGTGCTTATCTCCGTTTCAAAGCCAAAGAGCCAGCGCTGTCCGAAGACATCTCCATGGTCATGTGGCTCAACACCAAAGGCGCATAGAACGCTGTTACCTTCCCACCAAAGGTGGTCCCTCTTTTTCTATTTGCATTTTTATGTGCTAGGTTGGCAGAAGCTGGGACAAGCAACGGGAGCTCACCCCGTTATGCGGCACTAGGGATTCGAACCACTGAACTGCCGACCTTTCGATCGACAAGCTCAGCGTCTTAACCGCTGAGCCACCATGTCCCTTTTATTTATTTTATTTATTTACTTATTTATTTTATTTTATTTATTTGTTGCCTTAAGAGATTCTAAATCTATCCTTCCTCTTTCCTTTTTTTTTCTTTCTCTTTCTTTCTTTCTTTCCTTCCTTCCTTCCTTCCTTCCTTCCTTCCTTCCTTCCTTCCTTCTTTCTTTCTTTCTTTCTTTCTTTCTTTCTTTCTTTCTTTCTTTCTTTCATGGATGCCAGATTATGTGCCCAATAACGCGAACAGCTTTGTGTGCTTAGACAAAACAGAACAAAACGTTTTCCCCTCATGCAAATCATTTATTTAAATGCAGGGCGTATTTATTTATTTTTTTTCCCTAACTCGCAGAAGAGTTGTGCAGACGGGAGGACACTTTCGCTCCAAGAAAGAAAACAATTGTTCCTAAGGTTTTCACATTCCGTTCAAACCCACAGCATTTCATTCATCCTTAATATCTCCCCAGGGTTGGGAGAAAAACGGTCCGTGGCGCTTTTGTTCTCCTGATTTTTCATGCAATGTGATTAGATAAGGGGTTTTGTTTTGGGATTGGGTGTTTTTTTGGTTTTTGTTTTTGTTTTTTTTTGCTAGTACACCGCTGACTCTTACACACATGGGTTTTAGCCTCATTGTTCAAGGACTAGAGCCGCCATGCAAAAAACAACAAATCCCAAGTTCTGCCAAGTTTCACAATGTGCAAGAATGTCCTCCAAGGTTTACAGTGACGTTGCTTCTCTTTTCATTGCAATTCCCCTCGCATTTGGCTCTGCTACCCGGTACAGTAACTCTATTATCTCGGCTGCATTATTCTCAAGCCCGCATCTCTCTCCCGTTTGTGCCTGTAATCCATTCGGTTGCTCTCGAGGTTGTCGACGAGAATCTTTGGATTGAAAGGAATCGCTTAAGTCGTGCCAAGGATTTTCTTGAACCTGCTGGCAAGAAGCGAACTCCCAACTCAAGAACTGAGCTTGTGATCCTGCTAACCGAAGGGTGTTTGTTTGTTTGTTTGTTTGTGTTTTTGTGTGTGTGTGTCGCTCTTTGGTGAAGGTTATAATTTGTTGCTTTCATGATGCTGTGTGTGCGGTGCTTGTACTCCACATTATCTCCTCTCCCTGGTGGGTTTTCTACAAAGCATGATGGGAACGTTAGCCTGGAAAAAGAAAATAATTCATACTGGCTGTTGATATTTGCCTGGTGTGCGCGGCGAAGTGCATCACACAAACAGCCGCAAGGAAAGGGAGACATCTACTGTCTGAACAGATAGCAGAGGAACTCTTCTTTTTTTAAAAAAATAAAGTTGTTTTTTAAGACAAACAAACGTTTAGTACATCATTCATTTCTTCCATGTGGCATTTCGGTGTTATCTTCAAAAATTTCTTCTCTTCTGGAGAAAGAAGAAAGGGGAAAGGAGAAGAAGAAGAGGATGGGGAAAGATGAGTAGAGGAGAAGGTTGGAAGAGCCGAGGTGGCGCAGTGGTTAGAGTGCAGTACTGCAGGCTACTTCAGCTGACTGCTAGTTCAGCAGATCAGCGGATCAAATCTCACCGGCTCAAGGTTGACTCATCCTTCCATCCTTCCGAGATGGATGTAAAATGAGGACCCAGATTGTTGGGTGGAAATATGCTATTTAGTATACGGTCTTTGGTGTAAGCCGCCCAGAGTCCTCGGAGAGTGGGCGGCATAGAAATGTGACAAATAAATAAATAAATACGGGGGGAAGAAGAGAGAAGTGGGGGAAGAGAAGGGGAAATAGGAAAGAGAAGGAGAGGAAGAACGAAGGAAGGAGGAGGAGAAATAGGGGAAGAGAAGGGGAGGAGAAGAAGAAAGGTTGGAGTAAAGGTAAAGGGTAAAAGAGCAGCCCCGAAAAAGTAAAAATTAAAAATGAAAGTTAAAAGAAAAATGAATGAAAAATGATGGAAATGACTGTACATGTAAATGTGTTTATGAAAAATAAAAATAAAAAACTTTTTTTTAAAAAATTCCTCTCTTCTCTGTCTCTTCTGTCTTCAATCTCACCAAATCCATTACAAAGGTTTTCCATTAATATAATATTCTAATTACAACACATTTTTTTGCCTCAATCTCTTTTAAAACTTATTTATATCTCTTTTCTAACCAATAGTAAAATTTATTCCACATCTTAAAATATTCTGAATCTTCTCTTTCCTTTATCGTCATAGTTAATCTATTCATTTCTGCACAGTCTAATTTTTTTTTTTAATTACTTCCCCCTCTGATGGTATATTCTCTGCTTTCCAATTTTCTGCATAAACAATCAGCAAAGGAACTCTTTACTTATGCCGTATTTGTGTCTCTGCAACATTGCTGCGTTTAAGTCTGTCTGCTTGCTAAAACATTTCTGTTGGGAAACTTGTCCCCGGCAATCTGTCATGGGCATGTACGTATGTATGTATGTATGTTCACTCTGGATTGTTATTTACCGGTCCCTGGTGCCCAAAAGGTTGGGGGGCCACTGACCTACAATATTTTAAATGGTTTCAGAGACATTATAAGGCTGCCTTTAAGGCTTCCACAAGAGAGCGCTCTTTGTGTAATAAAAATGACATTGTCGGAGACATTGTGTCTTCTTTTTCTGCAACAGCTTTTCCAGTGTGATTTGGCTTTCTTTCTATTTTTTTCCTTTCTTCCTTCCTTCCTTTCCTTGAAAAAACTGTTTTCTGCACCCCATTCCTAAACTTGTTAGCTTCCTTTCCGTTTTCTTCCTTTTCTAAATTTCCCAGTATATCTTCTTTCCTTCCTCCCTCTTAGTTTCTTTCTCCTTCCTTCCTTTCTTTCTCTTCTTTCTTTCTTTCCTTCCTTCCTTTCTCTCTCTCTCTCTCCCTCCCTCCCTTCCTTCCTTCTTTCCTCCCTCCCTCCCTCCCTCCCTCCAACGCAATCTGCTTTTGGAATGAAGTCCCTTCCTCCCTCTCTCCCTCCCTCCCTTCCTTCCTTCCCCCCTCCCTCCCTCCCTCCCTCTCTCCCTCCTTCCTTCTTCCTTTCTTGTTCTTCCTTTCTTCCTTTCCCTTCTCTTTCTCCTTTCCTTCCTTCCTTTTTCCTACCCTCCCTCCTTAGGAAACTATCAGAGAAAAGAGACAGGAGCCCCAGACTGTCACTTAACAGTTATAGAATAACACTTTATTCTTTCTAGGTTAGAGAAAGAAACCTAAGAAAGACCCACCCCAATGAATCTAGCAGTTAAAAGGGGCTGCAGGAAGTTTGTACTTTCAGTCTGGTGAGAATCTATGCATATAACCTCACAATATAGTAGATTTTGCTCATCCGGTCTCGTTTCCTGCCTGGTTCACCCAAGAAGACAATACAGAAAAACAACAGTCCACAACTACAGATGTAGTTCATAAAAAATGCATCGCATCAAAATGTATCTCCAGTGTATCTCAAAGGCAGACATTTGCAACCCCTGAATATATCCGCAGGCAAAAGAGAGGATCATTCTCCACGGACTTGTCCAGGATGACATCAAGGATTACACTCAAAGATGGCACCAGCCACAGCATAGAACAGTGATGGCTAACCTTTTTGCCATTGCGTGCCAAAAGCGTGGGGAGGATGGGGGGGGGGTGTCATATGCACGTGTGCCCACATCCATAATTCTATGTGTCCCGCCCCCCCCACCATGCTCCCCCTGCTTTTAGCATGCGATGGGCCCATTTTTCACTCTCCCCAGGCTCCAGAGCCTTTCTAGGAGCCTGGGGAGGGCAAAGACAGCCTTCCCCACTCCAGAGGCCAGAAACAGCTTGTTTCCTGACTTCTGGTGGGCCCAGAAGGCCCGAAAATCAGCTGGCCGGCACACGCATATGTGCCGGAGCTGAGCTCGCGTGCCCACCGATATGGCTCCACGTGCCACCTGTGGCACCTGTGCTATAGGTTCGCCATCACGGGCATAGAACATCTCAAAGAAATAGGGCAAGACTGGAAGATGTGGAGACCTGGCCTAGAGAATCAACAACAACCGGACGTGATCGAACGGATAACCTCATTATCAATAAAGGGCTAATCCCCCATCGGGAGTCAACCTGACCCACAAATGGACCCTGAAAGTCCACCCCAATTCTTTCCATTGTACAGGTGGTCCTCCATTTACCAGGGTTCATTCAGCGACCATTCGAAGTTACAACAGCACTGAAAAAGCAACTTACAATTTACAGATTTGTCGATGAGGACATCAAGAATTACACTCAAAAGATGCCGGAGACATGGGGTTCAACGTGGGGGAAGTGAACCTCCACCAGCCCTCCTCCCCCTTCAATATCATGCCTTTAATAAAGTGAGTGTATGTTTGAAAATGTGCAAGTAGGCGTAGGGGTGTGTGTGTGAGAGGGAGAGACAAAGACACACAGACAGACAGGCTCTGTGTGAGAGAGAGAGACTCCCTATGTTTGTGTGCGTGTGTGAGAGAGACACACACAGAGAGAGCCAGACAGACAAGCTTGTGTGTGTGAAAGAGAGAGAGATCCCTATGTTTGTGTATGTGTGTGTGTGTGAGAGAGAGAGAAAGACAGACAGACAGGCTCTGTGTGTGAAAGAGACTCCCTGTGTTTGTGTGTGTGAAAGAGAGAGATCCCTATGTTTGTGTGTGTGTGAGAGAGAGAGAGAGAGAGAGAGACTAGAGAGAGGAAGATTGTGATTCCAGGTTATTTTTATTTTTTTTTATTTATTTACCAAAAATTTATATGCCGCCCTTCTCCCTAAGGACTCAGGGCGGCAAACACAAGTTAAAAACATACAATAATAAAAGGTAAAGTAATTAAAACCCAGTTAAAACAATGACAATCAAAATAATAAAACCCGAGGATCAGGGTCAATCCATTTGTTGAAACAGCCAAGTCTTTAAGTCCCAACGGAAGGAGCAGAGATCAGGCGCCGTCTGAAGCTCGGTGGGTAACTCGTTCCAGAGGACAGGAGCACCTACAGAGAATGTTCTACCCCTGGACGTCGGCCAACCGACATTGTCTGGCTGACGGTACCCTGAGGAGGGCAGCCCTGTGTGAGCAGACAGGACGGTGGGAGGTGGGTAGGAGATGGTCCTGCAAATACCCCGGATCTAAGCCATGTAGGGCTTTAAAGGTAAGTACCAGCACCTTGAAGCGGATCTGGAGGACCACTGGTAACCAGTGCAGCTCGCGTGGGAGAGGTGTTACACAGGAGTAACGGGGAGCTTGCAGGTTGCACTGACTTCAATTCCAGCAAGTCAACTAGGAAGAGAAGAGAGGAGAGGAGAGGAGAGGAGAGGAGGGAAGAGGAGAGGAGAGGAGAGAAGAGAAGAGAAGAGAAGAGAAGAGTTGGAAGGGACCTTGGAGGTCTTCTAATCCAACCCCCTGCTTAGGCAGGAAACCCTACACCACTTCAGACAAATGGTTGTCCAATCTCTTCTGAAAAACTTCCGGTGTTGGAGCATTCACAACTTCTGGAGGCAGGTTGTTCCACGGATGAATTGTTCTCACTGTCAGGAAATTCCTCCTTAGTTCTAAGCTGCTTCTCTCCTTGATTAGTTTCCACCCATTGCTTCTTGTCCTGCCTTCAGGTGCTTTGGAGAATAGCTTGCCTCCCTCTTCTTGGTGGCAACGAGCTATGATTCACCTTGCTAGTTATAACATGGGAATATTATTATATTTTTTCCCACTAGATGTTTCTTTTCCTATTTGGTTCTTTTTTTGCAAACCCCAAACGCCAGCCAGGCTCCTGAGACACTCCTGGCCTTCCAGGGACCACCTGAAGTCAGGGCGACACCTTTTCCAAAGCAGGCAACCCCGCCTCTTCCTCCTCCTCCTCTTCCTCCCTTCCTCCTCCTCCTCTTCCCGGCTGGTCACATGAACCCCGGCTCGGAATGTGTTTACTCGCCCGTTTGCACCGTGACGCAACCGGGCAAAGGTCCTTGCAACCTGTGAGCGGCCGGTGGGGGGGGGCGGGGGGGCGGGGAATCAAGCGATGAGCGTTACTCATTGACAGAGTTATCGGGCGCCGCGACTACCCAGCGGACAATACACGAGATTTGCTGCTTTGCGCCAGGCGCCTGCGCGCTTTCGGGAAAGGACCGGACCCAGAAGGCGCAGATGGGCAAGGAACCCGCTGCCGAGCCCCGTTTTGTCCGCCTTGGAAAGGGAGCCAGGCTGGGCAAATCTCCCTGCAGGAAGCTCTGCCGGCGAGGAAGGGAGGTTTAAAGGCCCTGGAGCTCTGCCCTTCCACCATCCGAGAGCCAGCAGCGGCCAAACAAAGCAGAATCCACCCTTTGCGCTCGTTTGCAGCATCTCCGGGCATCGCGAGGTAAGGGGCACGGAAAGCCAAGCTCGGGGGGAGGCGGCTGGAGAAACGGAGGCCGGCTTTGCAAGCTGCAAAAGAGAAAGGGAAAGAAAGGAGATGGCTCACTCCCCCACCCCGCCCTCTCATTCCCTTCCCCCATCCCCCACCCCCAACCGGCAGACAACTTGAATTCCAAGGCGCTAGTCCCTTCGCTTTATAAGGAACGACTTCGCCAAGTGCCTCTCGTAGTCCTGTCTTTCGGGAGTTGGACTACAGATCCCATGTTCCCATGTTCGTTGGCTGCGGTTGTTAGGGCATTTCGGGGCAGCGTTTCGGGGAAAACCCGAAATGATTCGTTCTGTTTTTTGTTTTTGTTTTTTAAGATCTTTTTTTTTTTAATCTTGGATATTTGGGGCTTTTCTCCCCCCTAGAAAGAATCTTTCGATTCTTGATAGGACGGTCAAGAATTCTTGATAGGACGATGGTGTGACCTGCTAATTTAGAAGAGAAAAAGCCAGAATACTCTGGTGGAGGAAAAGAAAGGGAAAGGGAAAAGAGGGAGGGAGGAAGATTTTATTGCTTAGACATGTATCATTCTGGTATTCAAGCCCAGAATGGGTAACATTTAAATACAGTTAAGAGTTTGTGTCTATTTGATTGTAACCTTCACTTGAATGAAACAGTGTATCACAGGGCAACAATTTTTTTTTATAAAAAGTTTTTTTTATTTTAAACACATTAAAAACAAAACATAGACATACAACATTTATAGAAAAAAAAATACAACCCCCCCCCACAAAAAAGATCAAAAATATCACTTTTCTTTTCAGCTATAAGCAGCGATCCTTTCTTTCTATTTATCACTATTTACAGATCTTTTAGTATTAACTGGTGTACCATTTATTTTCTACTTTCTTTCTTTCATTCCTCCTCTCCTATAAGTTGATCGTCCATATTTTACTCCTCTTTTCTTCATTCATTTAACTTAATTCCTTATTTTTCAACCATTCACACCATCTACTCCATATCTTATAATACTTTGATTTTTTTTTTTTAAATTTGATTTATATGCCGCCCTTCTCCGGAGACTCAGGGCGGCTTACAATGCACTAAGCAATAGTCTTCATACTTTTGTACATTTATAGAAAGTCAGCTTATTGTCCCCACAATCTGGGTCCTCATTTTACCTACCTTAGAAAGGATGGAAGGCTGAGTCAACCTTGAGCCTGGTGAGATTCGAACCTGCAATAATTGCAGGCAGCTGGTATTAATAACAGGGTGCTTTAAACCACTGTACTACCAAGGCTCTTGATTCTTCTTTTCCCTTCATTTCTTTGGTTAGTTGATCTAAAGGGCAACAATTTTTGAATCAACAATACACGCCTCGGATAGTTTTAACTTACAGAATCTGGACATAATTCCTGTGGGATTGAAGTTTGGGTGTCGGTGTTGCTACCCTGCTGTATTGAGCCGCAGTCTCGTGATTTTCGGTTCAGATATAAACAAGCAGCTCTAAGCTCTACCTGTGAAGAAAGAAAGAAAGAAAGAAGAGAGAGAGAGAGAGAGAGAGAGAGAGAGAGATGGATTAAGGTTCTTTTACAACTGTTCCAGGTCCAGAGAAATCACAATGCCTGTCAACGTCAGAGACGTGATGCAGCTCCTCTGCCATGTTTCCGAAGAGCGAGAAATGAAAGCAGCCTTCAAGCACTCCGGGCGAGGCGCCTTGGTGGTTGGAACGACGGCTTTCTTCGGAGGTTTGATGGCAGGCCCACCTGGCATTGCTGTCGGTAAATTAATACTTCGGATATGGGCATAAGTGCATCCAGGAGCTTTGGATGCACCAAATTGTAGCTTTAAATCTGTCAGGGGAAGGTGGGGGTGGGAGACACTGAAGAAGGGAAAGGAGCAGGGGTGAAATCCAGCAGGTTCTGACAGGTTCTGGAGAACCGGTAGCGGAAAATTTGAGTAGTTCGGAGAACCAGAGTGGGGTGGGAATGAGAAATTTGCAGTATCCTTCCCCCAGGAATGGGGAGGGAATGGGGATTTTGCAGTATTCTTCCCCTGGAGTGGGAAGGGAATGGGGATTTTGCAGTATCCTTCCCCTACTACGCTCACCAAGCCACGCCCACAGAACCGATAGTAAAAAAAAAATTGGATTTCACCACTGTGAAGGAGCCCTGGGTTAATTACATTAATGAATACATTTACATTCAGTTTAAATTGAACCCACTTTCCAAAGTCAAACCAATCTTTCTTAGCGTTCCAAGATTATAACGCGGTGGGGCACAGATTTACTTTTTTAGTAAATCTTATACTTATATAAGTATACTTATCACATATGTGTGATATAAATATTTGTATTATTTATGTTGTGGGCCGCCAGCGGAGCTGGTAGCAGACTCGGACAGTGAGGAGGTTGGAGAGGATCATGGGCCAGTCCTGGAGTTTGGAGAAGGCTCTGATGAGGGCTCTGCATCCGAGGCAGAGAGGGGGCCAGAGTCATATGCCATTTGTCAACTGCCTTCGGAGTCGGATATCAGTGGGGCAGAAGAGCAGCTGGAGCCTGTTCCCAGTGTGTGCATGCGCAGAGCTGCCAGGAGAAGGGAACAGCTAAGGAACAAGGGCCGACTCAGGAGTAAAGTCACAAGCGGATGATGAATGGCCCCTCCCACAGGGAATAAAAGAGGAGTGAAATGGAAGTGGAGTTTGCAGGAGACAATTAGTTCAGTTTATTAGGGTGAAGATCTGTTCCTGACTTCTTGCCAAGTAATTGCTGCTACAGCCTGGCATTTGGAAGATATCGGCTTGGCAACTCTCCAAGCCTGATAAAGGTCTGTAGTTGTGAAATCTCTTGAAAGACTGTTGGCCGGGACTTTGCTGGAAAGGAATTCCCTTTGACCTAAATAAAAGAGGTTTTATCGGGACGAGGAATCTGTTTCATGATCTTGGGAGGCCTAGGTCAGAACAATTTAACGGTATAAAATATAGACGATATAAAGTATAGAAACGGTGGGAATTTAAAAGCTATAAAATGCTACGGGTCAAACTCATTATTTGAAGTCTACTTTGTGTATAAAAAATAGAAAAGAGATATTCGTTAATATACTAAACAAGGATTTTTCAATCTCAGTAATCATGCTGGCCAAATTTCATTGAACACTTTTCTAAATAGATATAGAATAGGACAATGCAACTTAAATATATCCCAGATCCCTTACCTGCATCCAAAACAACGCTGCTTGCCTTTGCAAATAGTCCAATGATTCTACCGTTCAATGATAGCTTGCCAGTCGAAGTTGAAAGCTGGCTTATCTGTTCTGTTTTTTCTAGGAGGTGCCATTGGTGGCTTGCTTGGGGCCTGGATGACCTCGGGACAGTTCAAGCCCGTTCCTCAGATTATCTTGGAACTGCCTCCTGTGGCACAGCGACGGCTTTACGAAAACGTCTGTGCCATTGTTCAGAATCTGGACTGGACCGACATAGCCCAACTCACAGCCTTGGTCATGGCCAACGGTGCCCTTCAAGAGAAATTGCTTGGAGTCCTGACAAGCTATATCACTAATGAACTCCGAGGGGAGATCCAGTATGGAAACTAGACTCAGATATGTGTTTCTGGGGGTTGTGAGTGCCCTTGACTCCCTTCTGGCCCCTTTCTCTGGCGTTTTAGATTTCTTAAGATCATGGTTTTTATAGGAATAACAAGATGGCAACCGTGCATTTTTCTTTTAACCCCAAATAATCTGTTTGGGAAAATGAACAAGGCAAGCTTTGGTTTGCCCATTCTGTTGTTTCTTCTTCTTCTTCTTCTTCTTCTTCTTCTTCTTCTTCTTCTTCTT
>WNWU01000105.1:2834508-2848599 GCA_012654045.1 Ptyas mucosa
TTCTTCTTCTTCTTCTTCTTCTTCTTCTTCTTCTTCTTCTTCTTCTTCTTCTTCTTCTTCTTCCTCTTCCTCTTCCTCTTCCTCTTCCTCTTCTTCCTCTTCTTCTTCCTAATTAGTCCCTATTTCAATAGCCAAGGGTGGATCGGTTTGAGCCTCGATGTTTACCGTATTTATTTAAAAATCTATGCCACCCCAAAAACTGGATTTGGAGTGCCTTGCTGAGTAAGTACCTCTCATTCATCAGACCTCCTAAAACAGTGGCCTCTGTAACAGTGACGCCATCAAAGAAAGCGACCATTGCGTCCTTGCATCGTGGTCAAGGATGTAAGTCATGGCATTGGCAGTATGATGATGTCACCATTTGCTGCTCTTTGATGTGCATCGTTCTAAATGAATAATGATACACTGCACAGGTATCATCAGCCTTTCCTGCCCAGTTACAAGGGTGAGATCTATGACCAATTGTCTTACTCAAATACGTTCTTTGGCTGGAGAGAGACAGGCTGGTGGTTAACGTATCTTCAGGATGCCAAGTTGGAGAAACCTAATGTAGATCACGGCATTGTGGTTGAACCACGTGGTGTCCTCTTGGCCACATTAGAATGATCAATGTCAAATTACTTGGAATTTCTCAGATTTGGGGGGGGGGGGTTCGCTTATCCATGGGGACGTGTTTTTTCTCCTTCTGCCTTAATTTTGAGATGGTGAAGGAATGAAAAGTTGAAATAGTCCGGAGCCAAAAATGTAGCAGATGATTCATCTTAGGTATTTCTCCTGAAGATAAAATACCAATAAAGCTGAATTTTAATGTGTGAACTGCCAAGCTTGTATGACCATTATTCCCCTTCCTTTTAGAGATGCTAAACTGGGTTTCCTGAATTTAAGTTGCCTTCAGTTGAGAACGTTCAACAGGAGGAGACAAGGAAGAAAGATCAGGGAGTAGCAAAGAATATTAAAAGTCCAACATTCAGGTTTTACAGTTTGGTTTTTGTTTTGTTTTTTTAAAAACAAATGAAAATACAGGTAGTCCTCGACTTACAAAAGTTTATTTAGTGACCATTCAAAGTTACGAGGGCACTGAAAAAGTGACTTACGACCATTTTCACCGAATGACCATTGCAGCATCCCCATGATCCCCATTGGCAACTGATTTATATTTATGACGGTTGCAGTGTCCCGGGGTCATGTGATTTGCTTTTGCGACCTTCTGACAAGCAAAGTCAATGTTGGGAAGCCAAATTCACTTAACAACCGTGTTACTAATTTAACAGCTGTGCCAAGAAAGGCTGTACAATGGAGCAAAATTCACTTATAGCAGCATAAACTTTGGGCTCAATTGTGGTCATAAGTCGAAGACTACCTCTCATAGAAATCGAGCAATGAAAAATTGTCTTTTGCATTGTCTCATACAAGAAATTGAGGCATGGGACGACATCTTCACAGAAAGACAGATACGATGGGACAATGTAAACGCTAAAAACTGATTAAGAGGGCATTAGGTGAGGAAGGTAGCCTTGTAGATAAATTTGGCGGTAGGAACAAGGGAATTCCTGTAAAAGGCGGTTTTGAAAAGGACTTCAAGGCTGCAACTAAGGGAGAATGGTAGCATGTTGCCCAATCAATACTTTTTGTACAATGGAGAGCAAGCATCGTGACAAGGTTGGTAAGTTAATAATTGTGTATCTTTATCTTATTTAAAGTCCATTGTACCAGGAGGTAAGTTGTAAGTCTGCATTCAGTGCGGGAGTGGCCTTCTAAACTTCTTAAGCATCATTCCTAAAACATAGGAAAAACAGTTGCAGGAATTGGGTACGCCGAGTCTAGTGAAAAGAAGGACCAGGAATGACATAACAGTGTTCCGATATTTGAGGGGCTGCCCCAAAGAAGAGAAGGCCAACCTGTTCTCTAAAGCACCTGAAGGCAGAACAAGAAGCAATGGATGAAAACTAACCAAGGAGAGAGAAGCAACCTAGAACTGAGCAGAAATTTACTGATAAATTACCAGTGGAACGGTTTGCCTCCAGAGGTTGCGGCTGCTACAACACTGAAGGTTTTAAAGCAGAGACTGGACAGCAGTTTGTCTGAAATGATATAGGGTCTCCTGCTAAAGCAGAAGGTTGGACTGGATGACCTCCAAGGTCCCTTCCAACTCTGACGATGTTCTATATTCCTTAGAGTAATTAAATTTGAATATAGATTTTTTAAAAATCTGCTCTTGATACACACCAAGCTTCATTTGCTGACATTTCAGTAGATTTCCTGTAATTCCTGAACCTACAGTATTTATGTCTTGGTGTAACCTTTGGTTGTTTGTGTTGTGGTACACGCGGCAGCAGTTGTTACTCTAACACATTTATTGCAGCAGAAGAAAACCAACAAAAGTCTTAACGTTTCTGATTATTTCCCATGACATTTTCCATGTCTTCATTTAGCGAGAAAACAACAAAAACCTTATTCCGTGTGTTGATTTTACAATCTTGCCCAACTACTGTGTTAAAGTCAGGGAATGAAATTGGATTTGGTTCTGAATAAGCAGGGTAGGAGAGATTGAAGATTGAATGCGATCGCTTGCAGATTCTTTTTTTCTGTTGAGGATTGAGAAAAATCTTCCGTTCTTATTTCTTGGACGTAGTTTGTGAGGGTGGAGGGCAGTGGTGAAATCCTGCCGATCCTGCTGATGAGTCATCTCAGAAATTTTTCCTGAAGAGAAATGCAAATTGAACTGAATTTTAATGTGAACTACCAAGTTTTTAGGACCATTATTATTCCCCTTCCTTTAGAGATGCCTTCCCAGTTAGAAATCATGCACGATTAAAGGTCTGTTGTGCAGGATCTGGCTGTACATTTCTGAAAGGGAATAGATTCCAGCTTTTAGATAAGGTTTCACCAAAGTTTTCAAAGTCTACTCTGAAACATGATAATGTGCTTGTAATCATAGGGAAATAAGCCAATCATAGAATAATATCTGTGTGAGATTCATAGCTTTATTGACAGATTCAAGCTTTTAGATAAGGTTTCCAGCAAAGGCTTCTTTCTTTTTTTTTTTAATTAAAAAGTTTTATTTTTATTTTTTTTATTAAAAAGTTTTATGCAAAGGCTTCTTTCAAAGTCTACTGTGAAATATAATGCAGGTAATTATTGGTCATCGACTGCCCCACTAAGCTGCCGTTCAAACTTATGACAATGCTGAAAAAAGAGCTTTACAACCGACCCTCAAACTTAGGACCGTTGCAATATGCTGGCTCGGGGGAATCACTCTTTGCCACTTGGTTGGGACAAGGAAAATCAGTGAGGAAGCCAACAAATATCTTGCAGGGAGTGATAGGAAATCTTTTGCAATCACGTGATATCTCACTTAACAACTGCACTGCTTAGTGACAGAGTTGCCAGCCCCAATTGCATTGTCAGACTTACCTATATAGCGTCTGTGACCATCTCTAAATAAGCCAATAAGACAGTAGTATTTGTAGTCTTGACTAGCAGCTTTCCAATCAATTGATTTGAACTCTAATGAAATTTATTTATTTATTTATTTATTTCCAATTTCTATACCGCCCTTCTCCCTGAGGACTCAGGGCGGTGTACAGCCAGAAATAAAAACATGAAATATAAATATTAAGACAATTAAAATATATATAAATTTGGCTACAAAATTTAAAACTCACAAACCAATTAAAATATTCAAAATATTTAAAATTTCTTCTTAAGCCAGCTCGGCTTGTTGGAAAAAATGTGTTTTTAGGGCACGGCGGAAGGCACTGAGGTCATGAATTCTCCTAATCTCCAGGGGCAACTGGTTCCAGAGGGTGGGCGCCCCCACAGAGAAGGCTCTCCCCCTGGGGGTCACCAGCCTACATTGTTTGGCTGATGGCACCCTGAGAAGGCCCTCTCTGTGGGAGCGCATGGGTCGATGGGAGGTCATCGGTGACAGCAGGCGGTCTCGGAGATAACTAGGCCCTATGCCATGGAGCACTTTAAAGGTGATCACCAACACCTTGAAGCGCACCTGGAAGACCACTGGAAGCCAGTGCAGCTGGGTTTTTCTATGTTTCAGTGGGATTTGTTTATGTATTAAATTGGTATGCTGCCCATCTTGCCTGGAGGCAACTCTAGGTGGCCAGTATTGCCTTCCTAAAAATGTGTTTGCATATCAGTCAGGCATTAATCCAAATAAAACACATTGGTTCAAATGAAATATAAAGGCCAGGTGTATAGATCACAATAAGACATAATTTTATTGGAAGAAATGTCCATCTGGGTTCAGTTCCAAGTGGGGAGAAAGACGCTGGAGACTGCTTGGAAAGCTGGTTGGAAAGCTGGTTTAATGGAGCAGAACCATTAAGCACATGGTCTTGGTGCAGCTGAACACCTGGAGTGGAGAGTGAGTGCCATCCACATCCACTCCTGGGTTCCGAACCGGAGCCCCCTGCTCCCGTGGCAAGGGCAGGCACTCCATTGGTTGCTGTAGGGGCCATGTGCAAATCCTAGTTCGTCTGAGATAAGTCTGGTTGAACTACTTTTCGACGACCCTCACTCTGTCAAGGACCTAGGACTACTCATCTCAAACGATCTAAGCCCCAGAGCTCACTGTAACAGCATTGTCAAAAAGCCTTTAAGAATTGTTAACCTTATTTTGCAAAGCTGCTTCTCCGGTAACATTGAATTTTTAACTAGGGCATACAAAACCTTTGCCAGACCAATTCTCGAATACAGCTCGTCTGCCTGGACTCCACACTGTATATCGGACATGAATACGATTGAGGTATTTCATGAGAAGAGTCCTCCACTCCTCTACTCGCAATAGAATCCCTTATGCCACCAGATTTGAAATTTTGGGCTTGGACAAGCTGGAACTACACCACCTATGATCTGCTACAACATCCTACCTGCCAATGACTACTTCAGCTTCAACCACAATAATACATGGGCAAAGAACAGATACAAACTCAAGGTAAACCGGTTCAAACTCCATAACAGAAAATACAGCTTCAGCAACAGAGTGGTCAACACCTGGAATGCTCTACCCGACTCCGTTCTTACAGCCTCAAACCCTCACAGCTTCAACCTTAAGGTTGCCTTGGTGGAGCAGCGGACTAAAGTGCTGTTAAGTAGCATTTAGCTGCCAGATGCAATTACTGTGAGTTCGAATCTCACCAGGCTCAAGGTTGACTCAGCCTTCCATCCTTCCGAGGTAGGTAAAATGACGATCCGGATTGTGGGGGCAATATGATTGCTTTACAGTTTTGCTCTCGTTGCCACTGTGAGCTCCCCAGAGTTCTTAAGATGGGTGGCCCTTTAAGTCTTTACAATTAATTGCTTAAATAAGCTGCTACAGTTTGTCTCTCAAACATATTAACACCTCTTAACTTGAAACATTAGAGCAGACTTCCCTTCGCTCAGCTTTCAATAAAACCACATTTATTGCAGAGCTTCCTGTTGTGTCCCTGCAGAGGAAAAGCAAAAGTGAAAGCACCAGACAGGGTAGCCTTTTATTGGGATCCTCTCACAGTCTCGGTTCCACATTGAGGCTGGCGCTGTAAGGAGTAAGAGCTGAAGGACTAAAACTGTGGGGTAAGCAACCTTTGTCTTCTGAGATGAGTTTAGCAGCTTCATTCGATGTATTGAGATCTTTTTCCCTTTTCTTTCCTGAAAGTAGCAACTGCCATGGCAGCTCCCTTTCAAAATTCCCAGGCATCAAACTCAGACGCTGGGGTCACGGAAGGGCTGGGTACTCAGACTGACCCTGACCCTGACCCTTACCAATGGGAAAAGCCGGTTTTGTTGGAACCTGGTAAGCCTGGGAATGAAGGTGGAATAAATGACCCTCTGTTTTCTTAGATGCGTTTAACAGCTTCATTCCATGTATTGAGATATTTTTTTTTCTTTTCTTTTCTGAAAGTAGCAGCTGCCATGCCATATCAAACAGAAAATCCCAGGACATTCCAGGACAGGAAAACTGCACAAGAACCACACAGGTAAGCACTGGTTTTCTCCTGGAATGCAAAACCACAGGGAAAGTTGTGCCTGCACGCCGGACACATTCACAGAAACCTTCACGTATGTATCCGTGCCACAACGCCTCCATGGATTCAGAGCGCAAGGCGCCTGGCTTCCGGAAAACAAGTGGACTTAGAAGGCACTGCCTGGCAGTGCTCTTCACAGACATCCTGGGCAATCTGGGGCTGGAGGCAGAAGAAATCCCCCCCCCCACTCACCCTCCTACTGGTAGAATCTGAAGAGGGGTAAAGGGGGTAAAAGCAGTTCTGCCCTCCACCAGGCACTCCTTTGGGAGGTCCAGCCGCAGCCAGGCCAGGCCAAATCCATGTGGCTCCCAGCCGCAGCTCCATCTCAAATCGCAAGCGTGAAAAGCAAGCTGTTGATCGGCAGAGTCTGGACAAACAGGCTGCCCGAAGGGGAATGGGTGGGGGTAGAGCAGCTTCACAGCTGGCAGACAGTTTGAATTCCAAGGTGGCAGCTTCGCCAAGTGCCCCTTGCCTGTCCTCTGGGAGTTGGACTACAACTCCCATATTCCCAGGCTACCGTAGCTACGGCTCAGGGAAGCCCCGAAATTACTGGCTCTCTTTTTCTCTTTAAAAGCCGTTATCCTGGATGTTTGGGGCACTAGAAATATGTTTCTTTGTCAACTCTTGGCTTGAGGAGGAGGGAGGGAGGAAGGAAGAAGGGAGAGGACAAGGAAGGAAGGAGAGAGGGAGGAAGACAGGAAGAAGGGAGGGAGGAGAGGAGGAAGGAAGAAGGGAGGAAGGAAGAAGAGTGTGAGGAAGGAAGGAAGAAAGGAAAGGGGGAGGAAGATGGGAGGGAGGAAGGAAGGTCTAACTGTCTCTGCATACTAAGAAAATGATGAAAGGTAGAAATTGAAAACGGAAGAAGAATATGGCACCACAAATCCAGTTTGAGTCTAACAATCTCACTGTTTAGATGTGTGCGTGAATTACTATTCTGGTATGAGATAACATACAAGAACAGTAACTGCAAGTTGCTGTAAACTCGGTCTGTGACAGGAAAAACAAAATCTGCATTGGGGCTCTTTTATAATTGTACAATTGGACCGAAAATGTCTCTGAGGAAAAAAAGATGCAGCTCTTCACCCATATTTCTAGAATGCCAAAAATGGAAGCTACTGCTCAACCAGTTTCAGTAGAGGAATTCCTGAAGGCAATCCTTGGAGTAATTATTATTGCAGCAGCTGGCAAGGAAGATAAAATGGGACGCAAACCTGGCTCATATCTTGGTAAATTTATGGCTTCGGATATGTGGGAAAGTGCCCCCTGGGAAGTTTTGGGCCTCCCCAAATTGTGATGGGGGGGGCACATCTTAATGATGGGGAGGGAGCCATGGGGTTAATGGCATTTAATGAATGCATTTATATTTCCTCTTAAATTGAAACCACTTAAAGATTAAAATCATATCTTTCTTGTCATGTAAGAGTATAAAGGGACAGAGTACCAACATACCAAGCATATACTTTGTTGAACCTTCAGCAATAACAGCCTTGAGTCTGTTTTGGGTTTGACACGACAAGCTTTGCACCACTGGATTGAGGGATTTTCTGCCTGTCTTCCTTGCAAATCCTCTCAAGCTCAGTCAGGTTGGATGGTGACCATGGTGGACAGCCATTCTCAAGTCCACAGCATGACTTTCTTTCTTTTCTTTCTTGAAAGTAGAAGATGAGAGGAAATTGGTCAGCGAAATTGCCAGTGCCGCAGGTGTTCAGGAGGCTTCGTCGGTTGCTGCAAGGGCTGAAACTGCACCGGAAACACAAGGTAAGCAGGGCAGCTCACACACTGGTTTTCTCCTGGAATGCAAAAGCCCAAGGAAGATGGTGTCTGCATGCTGGACAGATTCACCAAAATCTTCGTGTTCCCGTGCTGCAATCTGCCTCTGCCCTGAGGGGGCTGGCTGGAGGCAGCAGAAATCCCACCCCCCACTCACCCTCCCACCAGTAGAATCTGAAGAGGGGTAAAGGGGGTAAAGGCAGCTCTGCCCTCCACCGTGCGATCCTTCCGGAGGTCCAGCCACGACCAGGCCAGGCCAAATCCCCCCACGCTTCCCCCTGGCCCTTCCACGCTACTCGTCGTCCCTCCGTCTCAGGTCATGAGTGTGGAAAACAAGCGCAGCCGCCGTTGATCGGACACGTCTGGGCAAACGGTCTGGCCAAAGGGGAATGGGGGGGGGGGAGAGGTTCCCAGCTGGCAGGCAGCTTGAATTCCAAGGAGCTAGTCCACGCTTCATGTGGCAACTTTGCCAAGAGGCCCTTGCCTGTCCTCCGGGATATGGACTACAGCTTCCCTGGCCATTGGCCATGCTACCTAGCTAGGGCTCAGGGAAGCCCTGAGATGAGTGGCTCTGTTTTTCTCTTTAAAATCCATTATCTTGGGGGTGAGGATGCTAGAAATATTTTTCTCTGTCAACTCTTGGCTTGAGGCTTCCAAGCTCTGCTGTAGTAGAAAAAGGCAGAATATTCTGGGAAGAGAAAGGGAGAAGGAGAGTGAGTGAGGAAGGGAGGGAGGGAGGGAGGGAGGAAGGAAGGAAGGAAGGAAGGAAGGAGAGGGGAAGGAAGGAAGGAAGGAGAGGGGAAGGAAGGAAGGAAGGAGAGGGGAAGGAAGGAAGGAGAGGGGAAGGAAGAAAGGAAGGAAGGACGGAAGGAGAGGGGAAGGAAGGAAGGAGAGGGGAAGGAAGGAAGGAAGGAAGGAAGGAAGGAAGGAAGGAAGGAAGGGAGGGAGGGAGGAAGGAAGGGCCAACTGTCCCTGCATACTAAGAAAATGATGAAAGGTAGAAATTGGAAATGGAAGAAGAATGTGCGTGGCTGAGTTGCCAAAACACACCACAAATCCAGTTTGAGTCCAACATCTCACTGTTTAGATGTATTTGTGTGTCTTTGTGTGTGCGTGAATTACTGTTCTTCTATGAGATAACAGTAAGGCAGGTTGCTGTAAACTCTGTCTGTGAGAGGAAAAACAAGATCTGCATTGGAGCTCTTTTACAATTGTTTCAGGACCAAAAACCTGCCTGAGGAAGAAATGATGCTGCACCTAACCAATATTTCTAGAAGGGGAAAAATTGATGTTGCTGTTAAACCATCTGGAGGAAAGGAATTACTGAAGACAGCCCTGTTTAGAGCCGCTGTTGTCCTGGGAGTTGGACTGGTAGCTGTAATAGGAGTCAAATCTGCCTCATCCCTTGGTAAATTTATGGCTTCAGATATGTAGAAAAGTGCCCTCTGGGAAGTTTTGGGCCTCCCAACTTGTAGGTTTAAATTTGATGGGGGGGGGGCACATATTAATGATGGGGGGAGAGCCATGGGGTCAATGGCATTTGATGAACGTATTTATATTCAGTTTAAATTGAAACCACTTTCAGATTCAAACCAGTCTTTACAAGACTGTTCTGTCCCCGTCCCACACACGCACACCAGCAGTCGTCCAAGAGTTAAAACACACCAACAGACAAGAATTTCCTGTGATAACGGAATTGGCAGCAACCTAGTGGCTGCCTGCCAAAAGTCTTTACTTATGAAGGGAGGTTTTCACTCCTTTTTCGTAACATCAAAATAAGTCCACAACAGTTACAGAGTAATCAAGTCCAGTCCAAGAATCAATTCCAGAAGAGCATATAGCAAGAGTCCGGCAATGCAGAATGGCGTGGTAGCTTTCAGCTTTGTTCGTCACAAGGCTTGACTGGCCACCACACCTGCTTTTATACCCTGTGGGGTGGGGTGCAGTGACTCAGCTTAATCCCTGGCATGCCTCTTCCTTTGTTGCGTGCGCTTATCTCTTTGCCGCTGTCGGGGGTCCAGCCAAGACTCATTCCTGTTACTGTCCAGCTGTGGCTGCTCGGAAGTGCCTGGCTCCTGGCCTATCTCTTGGCCTTCGGAGGATACCGGAGGCATTGCCAGAGAGGAGGGTCCTGGAGAGGGAGGCCTTGCCAACTCCTCTCCTTCCCTTTCGGAGTCTTCTCCCTCCAATAAGACAGGCTTGAGGGCCGGAGCCACAACAAAGACCATAAAGGGACAGGGTACCAACATACCAAGTGTATAACATAAAAAACGTGATACAGATTGAGATAGATATAGAGGATATTGATATTGCACAGTGCATTCAGAAAGTATTCAGACCCCCACCACCCCTTCACTTTTGATAGTTTTGCTATTCTGCAGCCTGATTCTACAGTGGTTGAAATTCATTTTCTTCTCTTTAATTTGCACTCAGGACCCCATAATGACAACATGAAAAGAGAGTATTTAAAGAGAATCTCTTTAAATTTATTAAAAGGAAAAAACTGAAATATTGCATTGCCATAAACATTCAGACCCTTCACTCAGTACTTCATTGAACCTTCAGCCCAGTCGGAGGCCCTGAGCGCTGTGGAACAGGTTTTCATTGGGGTTATCCCTGTTCTTTGATCCGTTCAGCTTTCCCTCGATCCTGACCAGGCTCCCAGTCCCTGCTCCTGAAGGGCTCCCCCACAGCATGACGCTGCCCCCCTCCACCCTCCTTCATTGTTGGGAGGGAATTGGGCAGAGGATGAGTGGTGCCTGGTTTCCTCAGACAACATGTTCAGAAAGAGGCTGAAGACTTCCACCGTGGTTTCATCAGAGCAGGGAATCTCGTTCTTGGCAGCCTGAGGGTCCTACGGGGGCTTTTTTGCCAACTCCCAGCAGGCTTTCGTGTCTTTTGCACTGAGGAGAGGCTCCCGTCTATCCACGCTGCCATAAAGCCCAGATCAGTGGAGGGTGTAGAGACAGTTGTCCTTCTGGAAGTCTGTCCCATCTCCACACAGGAGCTCTGGAGCTAGTCAGACAGACCATCAGGGTCTTGGTCCCCTCTCACACTAAGGTCTTCCTCCCCTGATTGCCCAGTTTGAGCAGAGGACCAGCCCATGGAAGAGTCCTGGTTTTGCCAAACTTCTTCCATTTGAGAATTATGAAGGCAACTGAGCTCTTCAGTGTAGCAGAAATTTTACTGCAGCCTCCCCCAGGTGTGTGCCTTACAACCATCCTGTCTCTGAGCTCTGCAGGCAGTTCCTCTGACCTCCTGGCTTTTGCTCTGCTGCAGTATGCATTGTCAGCCATGGGGACTTCTATAGAGAGGTGTATGCCTTTCCAAATCATGTCCAATCAATTTAATTTATCACAGGTGGACTCCAATCAAGGTGTAGAAGCAATCAAGAAAAATGGGAGGCACCTGGATTAAATTTCAAGTGTTGTTATAAAGGGTCTGAGTATTTATGCCAATGTGATATTTCAGTTTTTTCTTTTTAATAAATTTACAGACATTTCTACAAATGAGTTTTCACTTTGTCATTATAGGGTATTTGAGGTAGATTAATGAGAAAAAAAATGAATTTCCACAATTGTGGATTCAGGTTGCAGCCTAACAAAATTGAAAAAGTGAAGGGGTGTGAATATTTTCTGAATGCACAGTAGAGAATAGAAGGCAGAGAAAAAGTGGGAAACTAAAGGGAATGGCCTACAAAAGTTACATTCATAAACTAAAAAGATATAAAAGAGGACAATGTAGCTAAAAAATATCCCAGAGCCAAGGGCTGCAAAGCTGGATTTTTAGGTGCATTAGAAAAGATGCTGCTGGAATTTGCAAATAATAGAGTTGCTTTTATTATCCAAGGATGGTTTGCCAGAGAGTTGAAAGATAGACTGTTGGTTCTGTTTTTCTAGGAGCTGGTGCTGGTGGCGATGCTGCGGTTGGGGCCAGGATAAGGATCCTGTCTGTTCCTCAGCTTCTCGGGAATTTTTCTTCTGAGCAGAAGGAGCTGCTTCAGCAACGTGTTATTCCCTTTTTTCGGAAAATGGACTGCAGGAACGAGACCGAGTTCAAAAACAAAGTCACAAAGAACAGTATCCATAAAGAGAAACTACTTCAAATAATCATAGACTATATTGCTAATGACCTCAAAGGGGTAGTTAAGGAACGCCGAGTGACTTATATTGGACACGGTATGTTCAGTGAATCCTTTTTAAGTTAGAATGAGACACCTCTGTTAGGATGGGAGCAAGTGGTGATGTCATCAAGGTGCAAAGATAGAAGTCCCTACATTTGCACCAGGATGACGTCACTGTTTGCTGCCCTCTAACGGATGTGCATCATGCTAGCTGAATAAAGGTAGGCTGAACAGATGTAGTCACCCTTTCCTAGCCTGTTAGAAGTTTTGGATTTGTGACCAATTGTCCTATCCAGGTACATTCTTGATTCTCTGATATAAATCTAATCATTGTTGGCTATGTAGCAGATGATTCATCTCAGAAATTTTTCCTGAAGAGAAATGCGAACTGAACTGAATTTTAATGTGAACTACCAAGTTTTTAGGACCATTATTCCCCTTCCTTTAGAGATGCCTTCCCGGTTAGAAATCATGCACGATTAAAGAGCCTTGGTGGTACAGCGGACTAAACTACTGTTAAAAGTAGCACTTAGCTGCCAGCTGCCTGCAATTACTGAGAGTTCGAATCTCACCAGGCTCAAGGTTGACTCAGCCTTCCATCCTTTCGAGGTAGGTAGAATGAGGACCCGGTTTGTGGGGGCAATAAGCTGACTTTGTATAAAATAGAACACCACTTGGGGCCCCCAAAAAGCCCTATTAAGCAGGTATATACAAAAGTATGAAGGCTATTGCTTAACGCATTGTAAGCCGCCCTGAGTCTCCGGAGAAGGGCGGCATATAAATCGAACAAACAAACAAACAAGGGTCTATTGTGCAGGATCTGGCTGTACATTTCAGAAAGGGAATAGATTCCAGCTTTTAGATAAGGTTTCACCAAAGTTTTCAAACTCTACTCTGAAACATGATGACAATGTGCTTGTAATCATAAGGAAATAAGCCAATCATAAAATAATATCTGTGTGAGATTCATAGCTTTATCGACAGATTCAAGCTTTTAGATAAGGTTTCCACCAATCTCTAAATAAGACAGTAGTATTTGTACTGTGACTAACAGCTTTACAATAAATTGATTTGAATTCTAATGAAATGGGTTTTTCTTTGCTTCAGTGGTATTTATTTATGTATTAAATTGGTATGCTGCCCATCTTCCCCGGAAGCAACTCTGGGTGGCCAGTATTACGTTCCTAAAAATGTGTTTCCATATCAGTCAGGCGTTAATCCAAATAAAACCACATTAGTTCAAACGAAATATAAAGGCCAGGTATATAGATCACAATAAGATCTAGTCTATTTCATTTTGGGTTATTAGGTAAATTACATTTGGCTTTTCAATTGTTGGAAGAAATGTTCACTGGGGATATCCCTGTACGGATCTAGGACTTTTCGGCTCAAATTCTGATTTGAAATTCGGCTCCGAACTGATAGGCGAGGGGCTCTTGCCGCGGCGGGGTGGGGATGGGGGTTTCAGAGCCCCAAGCGCTACTAACTAGGGCAGCCCTGGTTGGGGTAGAAATGGAGAAACAGGAGCACTAAGAGGCAATTCCTTAGACATGGAATTCCACCCTCAATCTCATCCTGGTGTCCATTTTTGCATTTGGTTTCAAAAAAAAAATTGGCTTCAAAAAACATTTTGGTTCCTGGCAGCATTTTTCCTGACCGCGGAGTCAAAATTTTTGTTCCACTGGAACCGAAAAGGGTTGATTTTTAAAAACTGGAAGCAGCACCATTTTTAGACATGGAATTCCACCCTCAATTTCATCCTGGTGTCCATTTTTGCATTTGGTTTCAAAAAAAAAATTGGCTTCAAAAAACATTTTGGTTCTTGGCAGCATTTTTCCTGACCGCGGAGTCACAAAATTTCGTCCACAGGCACCAAAAAGGGTCAATTTTTAGAAACTGCAACAAACACCATTTTTAAACATGGAATTCCACCCCGAATCTCATCCTGGCATCCGTTTTTGCATTTGGTGTCAAAAAAAAAAATTCAGTTTCGCAGCAGAATTTTTCCTGACCGCGGAGTCAAATTTTTTTTCCCCGAGCACCAAAAAAGCTCGATTTTTAAAAACTGCAACAAACACCATTTTTAAACATGGAATTCCACCCTGAATCTCATCCTGGCATCCGTTTTTGCATTTGGTGTCAAAAAAAAAATTCAGTTTCTGAGCAGAATTTTTC
>WNWU01000106.1:0-29918 GCA_012654045.1 Ptyas mucosa
ATAGAATAGAATAGAATAGAATAGAATAGAATAGAATAGAATAGAATTAATTTTTTTTATTGGCCAAGTGTGATTGGACACACAAGGAATTTGTCTTCGTACATATGCTCTCAGTGTACATAAAAGAAAAGATACATTCATCAAGTATCATAAGGTACAACAGGTTCAGCAGCTTTGTGGGCAGTTTGAGCTTTCTGAGTTGGCGCAGAAAGAACATTCTTTGTTTTTTGATGATGTTTTTGATGTTAGCTGTCCATTTTAGATCTTGCGATATGGTAGAACCTAGAAATTTGAAGGTCTCTTCTGTTGATACTGGGTTGTCCAGTATTGTGAGAGGTGGAAGTATGGAAGGGTTTTGCCTAAAGTCTACCTATTATGAACCTATTTAAGTGATTATTAGATGCTGTGATAATTAAGTGGAAAAAGAGTCTTACAAAATGTACTGAAATAATGTTTAATGTTCCTCATAGAAATGAGGAGATATGAATAACAAGTATCCCTTGCTCATCTATTTTGCAATATATTCATTAATACAGGCAGATACAATCAATAAATGTTCATTTTGTGATGCATAATTTATTCCAACTGTTAGACAAAAATTCTTAGATTACTTTTAAAAAAAGTCCCAGCTTCCAGAAAACGTATTTATAATTTCTCAATAGAAGAAAGGTGCATAAATTAAATCCAGTAGAAAAAGAGATGATATTTAGCCATTTGCACTTGATAAATTATGTCAAGTGCAAGTGGAGGGATGGAAAGTAAAATGTCAGGACCCCATACCTGCCATGGCTGCAGCCTTGGAGCCCCCAACCTCTCCTCAACATCCTTCCTTCTGCTCCTCAGTCCGGAGGAATAGGCAGCATTCAAAGCATGGGCCAGAGTCTGAATGAAACTGTACATATAGGGGTGATTTGAGATCAAGATACTATTCTTTTTCTTTTGGGTCCCCAGTGGGGCTTTCTGGGTGCATCTTCTCCGGCCTTTGACAGAAAAGACATGCTTTGAAAAAGAACAGCGAAAATACTGGTTTTCAATCTGAGGTTCCAAAAATAAGTTGGGTTCAAAGGGATAATGTGTTTCCTTATTTTTCTGCTGAAAAACAAAGGCCCAAATACTATGGATATATCTGAGAAGTCCGTGCCTTCTAATTTCTAAATAACCCAAGACTGTCAAGATCCAGACTTTCCCTTCAATGGGTCCTGGCAAACACCTGAGTGCTAAATGGAAAGGAAGAATTCGGAACCAAATGGCATCAAATTCCATGAAGTGAACAAAAATGTTGACTTGTCTCCACTTAGAGAGGGCCTCCCTGAGGCCTGCTGTATATTCAATTGTTGAGAACAGTTGTGATATAACCACACAAATTCCATTCCTGACAAGCATAGGAGTGAAAGTCCTCATGAAATTCACTCCCTTCTCTGAGTCGGAAGCAAAGAGGCCAATCAAGGTCCATCTGAAGTGGAGGAGCAGTTGGACAATTGCTGGGTAGTTGATCCCTTCTTTGGGGAGCATCTGGTGGAAAAAGGGGAAGTTGTTTCTATCACTCAGGGCTTCTGAAGCAGCTACAACACTGATCTGAAAAAGCAATGAAAAAATGCTGTGTTATATTTGGGATCAGAACAAATCCTAAATATTTGCTTTTATGTATCCACCCTGGTCCTCTTGAACATATTAGAATAATTTATTATTGATTGGCCATTAAGCCATACCAAAATGCATATTGTAGAACATAGAATATTAATAAATCACTGTATAAAAACAGAATGCAAGAATAAATTAAGTAAGAAAAAATAAGATTAAAAAATGTAAACCATTTCTGTATCTCCCCTATAATTTATTACAATCAGACCACATATTCCGTTCTCAATTGAACCATTTTGCTCAAATAAGCGACTTTATTATATTTAACTTTTGAATTCTGACTGCCCAGGAAATATTTTAATATATGAATCCCAGTGGGTCATTTGTCTAATGTACTGTCCAAAATACTGATCTCTCTCCTTATTAAACAGTTGGAATTCCATTAATAGATGTGTTTTCTGGTTGTGCAAGAGATTGGGAGACCACAGTTCCTAATATAATTTGTCACTTGTACAATCCAAGGTGTCTTTAATTTAAAATTTTGGAATTCTAATGCAGAGAACTTTGGGAGTCTGTCCGATTTCATTGCTTTAATTCAGGCATCCTCAAACTATGGCCCGCGGGACGGATGCGGCCTGCCGACCCAATATATCCGGCCCGCAGAGTGGTGGGGTTAAGCCCTACCCCTCGTCCAACTCCTCGCCCCTCTCCTCCCAGCCACTTTCTGCATAGCTGGCTTTGCCTGGCTGAAAGAGACAACTAGGACTCCCTGAGAGAGAGGGAGAGAGAGAAAGAGAAAGAGAGGGAGGGAAGGGGGGAGGGAGGGAGAGAAGGAAAGAGAGAGGGGGGAAACAGAGAGAAAGGGAGAGAGAAAGAGAGAGAGGGGGGGAGGGAGAGAAAGAAAGAGAGGGAGGGAGGGAGGGAGGGAGAAGGAAAGAGGGAGAGAGAGAGGGAAAGACAGAGAGAGAGATTCTCAAGCTCCTTAGGGCTGAGAAGAATTGATGCAAAACTGAGTTTCCTGAAGTGGACCACTACATTCCTAAACAACTGAAAAAACAATCTAGTAAAAAGAAAAGGCAACCAAAAAAGCAAATAAAACCCCCAGGAGCAGGTGGCGCCAGAGGAACTAAACTCCGTTCTCCCTGCCCAAGTTTCTGTGTTTTCGAAGCCAGTAATGGCAAAGCGGTCCTTGGAGGGGACAGCTATAGTGAGGGGAACATCCAGCAGTGACGGGGAGAAGAGCGATCCCCCTTTACGGAGGGTGAGAGCCCTGAAAACTGGCGCAGAAGAGACCAGCTGTCAAGGCAAGGTCCGGAGACATGGCGGCCCAATAAAGACAGGAGAGGAAGCAGACAGTGAGAAGTGGCAGAAGTATCGGCGGAGAGGAAAAAACGAGTGACACCGAACTATCTCTCTGGTGGATGGGATTTACAAAAACTACTGAATAGAAGTAAGTTGCTGAGGTGGAGTTACGGCGCCTTAGCAGTGGGAGCAGAGAAGGAAGAAGACAAATTGTTGTGGATTGGTGAGGAGGGAAAGAGATTGTGAGTGTGGATTGAATGGTTGATACATTGGAAACAGTGTTTTGAGAGACAAAAACCCGGAGTGAAATCCAGCAGGAAGAAAGAAAAGGCTACCTTTCGGGGACAGTGGTGATTGAAGTAGAGGAAACTAAAGGAAGTGAAGAGAAGGACAGTGATAGTGACACATATACTGTACATATACCACATATACTGTACCTGTGCATTTCGTTTTTCTTCCCTAAATGTAGAACCTAACTTTTTTCACTATTGAATTTTATTTTGTTAGATAGGGCCCAATGTTCAAGGCTGCCGAGATCCTTCTGTATCTTAAGCCTTAAGTGTTGGCTTCCTGCCAAGTTGGTGTTGTCTGCAAATTTGATGAGTTCCCCATGTATCCCCTCATCCAAATCATTGATGAAGATATTGAAGAGTACTGGGCCTAAGACAGAGCCCTGCTGTACCTCACTGCATACTTCCCCCCCATAAAGATGCAGTTACATTAAGGACTATATGTTGAATGTGATTGGTCAGCAAGTTATGCATCCATCTAGTGATGATGCTGTCCAACCCACATTTTTTTTAATCTTATCAAGTAGTAGGCTGTGGTCTACTTTATCAAATGCCTTACTGAAGTCCAAGTAAATTATATCCACAATATTTCTCTGATCCACTAATTTAGTCACTTTGTCAAAGAATGCAATAAGATTTGTGTGACATGATCTGTTTTTGACAAATATGGCAGGTATTATTCACATGTGAAAATGAAAATGCCAATAGAAGGACCCACAATTAGGGGTATTTTTTTGAATAGCCAAGTAGCCAGTAGAAAGTCCTCTCCAGGGACCTTATTGCTCTTCAGGCCTTTTAGGATGAATTTGAACATGAGCATAATGTGCTAAAACATAATTTACATGTTCACTAATATGGTTAAACACAGCTCTTGTAAATATAATCGCATCCATTGCTCACCCACCACCACCCACCCCTCCCTTTATCAGATAGAAAAAACACACACAAACCTGTGGGACTTTGTAGGTGCCTAGTAATGTTGACATCTGGTTGGAGATGTCTCTGTGAGTTCCATCAAAAACAGCCAGAAGGTTCTCCTTCCTTCCACAGCCATAGTTGGGGACATTGGCTTCTCCAGTGGAGAGCATGTCCAGCAAGGCATCTGAAGTGCGTAAAGTGCTCAAATGGTTGTCATGGAAGTTGTAGCCAAGGGTGAGATTGTGCAGGAGCTGGAGATTCTTGTTCAAAAATTGAATGGCGAAAATAGATTGCAGAGTTTTCACAAAACCAAAGGAAAGCGTACTGCAAAAAAAAATTGTGCACATTATTATCAACAGCAACAACAAATCTTTTTTTAAAAAATTCAATCCTGTTTGTCTCCACAAGTCTACTGAGCCTCAAGCCAACATTGATCCAAACCCCAGGATCAGTTAGGCCAGTAGTCTAGTGATGAACCCAGGATTTTTTTCCTGCTCCTTCTTTAAATTTGATTCCACAAAAGCTGAAGAAAGAGTCAAATCATGGAAATCAACATCAGAATCATTCAGGAAATTAGATAAGTCCTGTAATGAAGAAGTAAGTAAAATAAGAAGAAAAAAAATCTGCAAATAGAGGGAATGCAACTCCATCACTTACAAATGAGACTGACTAGAAGAAGCACTGTTGGTCGTAGTGATGATCATACCAAGGAGATGGTCTCCTGGGCTGTAAAAGCTCCATGGCTGTTTTCCATCCTGGTCCTCCAAACTCAGTGGACATTTCATTCTAAGCTTCCCAGAGACCGGCTGGTACACCAGCAGCATCAGAAGCAGAAGGTCCATAATTCTTGGGGATGAATCAATCCCCTTCCCAATTCTTAACAGAAAGAAATTGAGTGAGAAGTATTCAAAGCATTCTCACAAGATGGAAATGCTAGTGGCCAGCCCGATTCAGCAAGAGACACTCCAAGCTTCACCTGGAAAAGAAAGAAATGTAAAAGTACAGCTCCTGCCTGTCTGAAAACTTGTGCCACACAGAATGTGAGCTAAGGCATTTATCCTTTTCTGATGAACAATCTCTTCCATATTGCTTCAGTCTGATGTTTACATCAAAGGCAGTTATTGGGGAAGTAGCAGAACAATCCCCAAAGCCCGGGACGGTTATTTTTCTTATTTCCACTGGAGACACTGAACTTCTTTGCAGATCCATGTGAGGAGAATTATCTGGGGGGGGGGGGGGGGGACATGTGAGTGAGAAGAAACAGCCCCTGAGGGCTCTGTTAGGTAATGGTTTGTGATTCTTCCAGTCAGGACAAGTCTAGAAAATGGTGCGAAAATGATGATAGTTCAATTACAAGCAAATTGATTTCTGCTGTGCTACAACATGGCCTCTTGTCTCCAGGGGCTGCTGGGGAAGGTCACCCAGAGCTACGGAGTTTGGTGAGACTCTAGATTTATGTCACTTAATTTTGCTGCTGCCTGTCTTTGAACACCAAGGAAGCAATCAGTCTCCTTGGATCCTGCCTAATGTTAAGAGTGGGGCCTGTCTGGGACTTTCTTTTCTCCATATATTAATCCTAAATTGTAGATGATTTTAATATTGGTTGTGCTGGAAGTGAAATTAAACTGCCCTTCTTTTCTAGCAATATACATTTTTAGATGAGAGCTGACTAGGAGGCAGGAAAGTGACAACCTGTGGACTATATCATTGGGTAAACAGTGAGAAAGTTATAGAGTGGATAGAAATGATTTTCTTTGCTAGTCTCTCTGTCGTTCTTCCATGTTCATGTAATTCATCGAATAAACTGTGTCCTGTGAGGTCTGCAGGTGAGATGGTGGAGGTGCCCAGAGTGTGGTGGATATTTTGCCACACTTACCCAGAAAATTGTTTGGGGGACTGGTGAGCCTCCCTCTGGTTGTGTGGATGTACTTGGGGGGTGGGACCCCTGTGACATTCCCATCCCTAAGGCTGTGTAAGAACCCACACAAAGACCTCCAAGGGCTTTGAAGGAGCCGTTGAGAGTCCCCGTGTTCCTGGCTCATCTGGGTTGGTTGTTCAGAGATTATATTTCTTGTCTGGAGGTGGACATTAATAAGTACAACTTGGCCTAGAGGGGAGAACTGGGTGGGCTGAGTGAGAGGGGGGAGCTGAAGGGACAGGCAGGCCCATCCTTACACTGAGGAATAGAGGATGGTCCATATGCCATGTCCACTATTTGAAAGGTCTCCCACTGAACATCCCGCAGGTTCTACTAGCTATGAGATCCTGGGTGACTCTGGGTTCAGGCTGTTCCTTTTGAATGCAAGGTTGATGGGTGACAAGGCTGCTCTCCTCCAGGATGTTCTCTGCCATGTCTGACTGAAGCCTGGTTGTACCCAGAGGAGAGGATGCTCCTATTCTCGGCCAGAAATGTGCCCACCTGGATTTCTGGATTTGCCCCAGGAAAGACCCCAGGGGAGAGAAGGAGGGGGAGCTGCTGCCATCAGTGGTTTGCTGAAGGGTCTTGGTTAGTGCACCTAGACCCTATTTTGCCTCAGGACATTTCCCCAGCCTGGTCAAGTATGTTGTGCGAATATGGTGCTTGCAGGAAGAAAAGTTTCCACAGCGTATTTCATTTGTCAGCTATTGTTCATCTAGTTTCCACTGAATTAATGAACTTTGGAGTTCCCATAATTCACTGACCCCTCGACCAACAGGTCCACCCTCAGAAAACAAACCCTGGTTAAAAGTTGCAAGTGTTAATGGAGCCCTGGGTGAAGTGGCCAGGTTAAGTGGGTTGTAGGGATATCATCAGTTTGCCACAGCTGAATATCTGCCTGGCACTACTTAACAGTATCCGTTCTTCTCAGTTTCTAGCAATAATAGTAAAAGCCTGTGGCTGGTGTGGGTCCTCTGCTGGTTGACAAGAAAGAGAAATCTTTTTAATAAAAAAGAAGAAGGAAAATTCCTGGATTCCCTGGGACCCCCATGTTCAACATCCCATTCCTGCTTCCCATGTAATTAGGGAGAAGGGGACCCCATGTTTGAACCTCCCCCTCCTTCAATTCTGGGGACTTCTTTGGGGGGGGGAAGAGCTCCTGGCCCATTGGGTCTCCTTCAGCTGCCTCCTCCCTTCGTGACCGCCCCTCAGTTTCTCCTCCCCACAGCCAGCCCCCTGGGGACCCAGGAGAGGATCGGAGGGGAGACCCTCCCCCATCCAGGCCTGGCTTTGGGAGTCAGCAGCTCAGCCAGCCTCAGGTGGGTGCAAGAAGGCCAGGAGGCAATTCCAGGACTTAAACCATGATGGACTTTATTAGAGGTGCCAAAAAAAAAAGATTTTCACAAATAGAACAGCTTTAAAAATGAATACACCTCAAACCCCTCAGTTTCCAGATTTCCCACCTTCTACTATCCTTTCTGCCCCAAGTGACCTCTCCTCATTCTCATGTGCATGGATGTGGTTTTCCGCCTGTGGGGATCTTTCTGTGGTGATCAAGAGATCCTTTCTCCGAAGCTTTGTTCCCCCGCTTCTTCCTGGATCTCCCGCTTTCTCCCTCCGGGCAACCCTTGGAGAGCCTCTCCTGAAGCTGCTCAGGAGTCAGGAGCGCCTTTTGCCCTTTGCGCTGACTGTATGTGTGTGCCATTATTTTATGTACCCCTCGAGGAATCCCTTCTGCTTGGCCTGAATCACCCTAGAGCTCCTATTTTTGGGAGGCGAAGAAGCCCCTCAGTGGAGGAAACGGAGTCTCCTCTCTCTCCCCCGAAGGCGGGGAAGGGGCTCTCCACCCACACGAGAGGAGACGGAGCTCTGAGGCAGTGGCCCCATCCAGGAGCAAAGGGGAGAAACACCTGAGCCCAGAGAAGCCTCCATTCCCCACAGCCCTTCCATCCTGCTAGGGCTCAGCTGAAGCCAGTCAAACTCTGGGAATTCGCCAGGCAGCCAAAAAGCTTCCCTGAGGATCCCCGAGTTCCAGAGAGACTCCTGCCACAAAATGGAGGACGCTGCAGGGCCTGTGCAAGCTTTAGCTGTCTTCACTACCTGTTGGAGGCAGTCTATAGTCTGGCCTTTAAGTCACACCTGGCCTCCGCAGGCAGTGAAATGGACAACTAAATCTGGCAAAGACCCATATGTTTCTTTAGGCACATTATTCTCACAAGGCCTTTTTAAGAGGAATCATATCTGATCCTTTATGCAGATTTATTTCCCTTTCATCTCCCCTTCATCATCTGGGCATGGAGAGGAAAACCTGGATCTCTAATACCAGATTCCAGATCCAAGGGACAAAATTCTAATTTCACCCCCACAGAAGGGACAGAATCTGGGGCTCTCCAGGTGACTGAGGGTTCCCCTTCAGAGGGAGCCGCTGTGGCTGAAGCAAATTTGGGGCTCAAAGCCCCTTCCAGATTGGCTCATCCATGGACAAGCCACGCCCCCAAGTGAAGGCAGCCGTTGGTAGTTATTTTTCAAATCTCAGGCCCAGGCCAGTCAGAGGCTCCTCCTGAGCTCATTGGCTCAAGGTTGCCATGGCAACCTCCAGCATCCTTGGGGAGTCTGGACCACATAATGGAGGCTCCGCTCAAAATCCCTGGAAATTGGCTGGATGGGATGGCAGCACTGGAGGCATCGCAGAGTCTCCCTCGTCTGGGCTCCTCAGGAGGGAGAGACCCTGCCCTTTAAGGCAGAATTAAGGAGGGGAGATTAGAAAAGGGGGGTTTCAACCAAACACGACAGATGTGCTGATACCTGCCGTGTCCGCAGCCTCCATACCTGTCACCAAACTCCTCATCCATCATGTCAAAGGTTCTTGTCTCTGGAAAGGGGCTGGGGCTGGTGGGCTGGCGGTGAAGTGCACTAGGAAAAACCTGCAAGGTTTAGGAGCCCAAAAAATTGGCTTCAGGATTTCCCAGTTGGATGGGCATTGCGACCACAAAGCTAGAGATGATTTGGCCTGCTTAATGATTTGGGGAAATTAACCTAAACTCTGATTGTATTGGCCAGATAGTAGTTATTTCCCAAACACACTTGACTTGGTGACTGGAGTATTCATTTATTTTCATTTTTTATTACTTAGATTTTCATACCACTTTATTATTTCTCTAAATAGTTCAAGACAGTGAACATATCTAAGCTTCCTTCATCCCGACAAGAACAACCTTGTGAAGGCTGAGAGAGGGAGGGGCTCGAGGTCACCCACCTGGCTTTTGTGGCTGAGATGGGACTCATAAGTACTTTTGGGGGAGGGAGTCTGTCTTCATTCAAATTGGTTACCACCTTTTCCTGTTATCAGAAGCACAAAAGCGGTGCAAAGATGGCCAAATTGATGGAGAGCCAATACTGACTCCTTTGGAGGGTTTTGAGCGATGATATGCCTTGAGTTGGACTTGGAATCAAATGGGAAGTCAGGATAGTTTGAAGAGAGATCAGTATTGGGGGATCATGTTGGTGTTTCTCAAACTAGGTCCCTTTAAGGCAGCGGTTCCCAACCTGGGGGTCGCGACCCCTTTGGGGGTCGAACGGCCATTTCACAGGGGTCGCCAAAGCCCTCTCTCACCCCCCCATGCCTTCACTCACCCTCACCCTCTGCCTCTGTTGGATGGCCGGTCGCTGTTTGCTTACCCCGCCCACTCCCAATCTATTGCTGCCTCCTGAGTTCCAGCTGATGGCTAGAGGGAAAAAAACTCTTTAAATTCTTGCCGCGGGGCTTCAAAGGGCTTCAAAGCTGCAAAGTGGCAAATTGCTGGAGCAGATTCCCCCCCCCCCCATCTATGCTGAAAAAGCGAAACTGAAAGTAAAGCAGGGTCTTTGCTGCAACGTGACAAAATGAGACAGAGAGAGATTTCTTTTTCTTTTTCCTCACTAAAAAAGGTACAGTAGGTGCAAAACTGCAAACAATGAGAAATTTAGGGCAAAAGAGGAGGTTCAAGATTTTAAAAAACAAAAAAGAAAAAAAAGCTCTGTTTAACTAGGGAATTGTAATAATTGAGATACTATTAATTGTATATTGTGTTGAAGGCAGAAATGGTTAAGTTGTGGTTTGGAGGAATATATGGGGGAAATTATTTGGTTTATTATTATGGGTAAATATAATTAATTGATTTGTAAGAAATTGGATTGCATGGAAATAATTGGAATATTCATGTTCATATTGATTAATATACAAAAAAGATAGTTATATAACTAATTATATTAAAATGTTGAATTTATATTAAACAACTGTATTACATAATTACATAATTAACCAATGTGAGGATGGATATAAAAATAGATGACAATGGGAAGGGGTATAATATAGAATAGAAGGGAAAAATTGAATTTGATTAAGATTAGAGATGAGGATGAAGGGTAATATTGTTTTTTTTTAAAAAAAATAGATGAGGAATAAATATGGCAAAAAGGAAATATAGAAATTGTAAATTTAATTGAAATGACTAAACACTGTTTAAATTTGTGAACCGGCCAAATACTCTGTTCAAAGAAAATACATTGTATGTTTGTATGTGTGTTTCTAATTATTGCTATTTATTCATATTTGTTCTCTTTTATTCTTTAAAGTTTAACAATTCATTCTTTATCTTAATATCTTTATATTTTGGGGGGATTGGTTTTCTTCCCTTTCATCTTTTTTATTGTACAGCAATCTTTCTCCTCAAACCTACCACCTCTCTCTTTTCTTTCCTTCTTACTTTCTCTCCTCCGCTCTTCTTCTCCTCCCTACTTCCTCTTCCTTTTTCTCACTCTTACTCTAATTTCCCTTCCTTCATCCCTCTCTATTGCTGTATCCTTTTATGCATATAGACTACTCAGAGGGCTGAAAAAGTTATTTTTGACTGGTCCTCGCACTTTTGACCAGTCCTCGAACTTACGACTGCCTTCACATTTTACGTTTTTGCCCTATCTTGTCACCATGATGAAGAGAAACAGTTGTGAAATGAGTGACATGGTTGTTAAGAATGCTGCACGGGCATAAATGTGAGGATGGTCATAAGTGTGAGGACCAGTCAAAAGTGCGAGGACCTATCAGAAATGACTTTTTTTAGCCCACTGAGTAGTTCCTATACACATAGCCATGGCCACCCGGTCACATGACCTCCAAGCCACGCCCACAAAATAAGCCATGCCCACAGAACCGGTAGTAAAAAATTTAGAACCCACCCCTGGTTGGGGGTCACCACAACATGAGGAACTGTATTAAAGGGTCGCGGCATTAGGAAAGTTGGGAACCACTGCGATAATGGAAAGGAAGTAGACAATAGAAGTCTACAGTGGAAAGGGACCTTGTAAGTCAACTGCCTGCCTGCCTGCCTGCCTGCCTGCCTGATTGATTGACTGATTGATGGATTAATTCTATGTCATCAAGTTGAATGTTGATGCCTAGCAGCCCATAGATAGATTTTCTCCATGGAGATCTGTCCCCAACATGGTCCTTTGGATCTCCCAGTCAGGCCCCATCATCACTATAGCTGCTTATGGTGCTTGTTCTATTGTTCTCTTTCCTTCACCCATGTCAGCATTATTGACTTCTCCAGAGAGTTTGGTCTGCATTGATTGACAGCATTGAAACTGCATAGACTCTGAGTGGCCACAGGATGATCTGTCCCCAGTTTCAGATCTTCCAAAAGTTGACCCATCCACACAGTAATCAAATCCACTAACCTTACCCCAAATTGTTGTCTCCTTCTCTTCTCTTCCCTTCCATTGCTCTTTCCCTAATGCTCTTTCCTAGCATTAGGAACATCCCAAAGATCTGGTTTTCACTTGATGTGCCTTCAAATATCATATTTTGAACCTGGTGGTTTTTAATTGAGAACAGATCTGGGTAGATTATATCTAAATGAGTCTTTGGCAGGAGGCCCCTCTGCAGATTGTCGGTTCTTCACTCCTCCTGCATCTCATGCTAGCAGAAGATGATGGACTCCAAAACTGTAGGAAAAAGCCAGAGTGGAGAAGGCAGATTAGCAAAATTAGCGCTGAACTGAGAGAGGATGTGACTGTGTCTCTCCGTTTTTCAAACAGGTCAGCAAGAAGGAAGAAATGGTCATACGGTCAATATCCTTGGGTGATCTCTCAGCAACCACTGATGGTCCCAATCTCCAGGTTGATGAACCGAGAGACTCCTTTGACTTTCGGACCCAGAAATTCCAGAAAGACAATCAATGGGTGAAAGATTAGCACAGCTGTCTCCAAGAGAAAGTGGATCAACTTAAGACCACAACGGAAGACCTGCGGAAGTTCATGCCATCAGTTAGAGCTAGAGAACACATCTTTGGTGAAATGCAGTGAAGAATTCCACAAAGAACTATCTGAGCCAAGTGTCCATCTTAAACAAGAGAAGGCTGACTTTGAGAAAGACCTCGAAGAGGTGAAGAACCTTCTGCCAGAACTTAAGAAACACCTTCAGAGTCTGCAGCATGAACTGGGTGAGATGGACTATAGTTACCATGTGGAGAAAAGCCACTCCAGTCAACTGAGAAAGTCACCCTCTTCAGAATATGAGGGGAAACAAGAAGAAGCACCTCAAAAGTCTGCAGCAGCCACATCTGAACTCCCAGATCTGGCTCTGGCCAGACTCACCTGGCACACAAGGTTGCAGGTCCCCCCATCTTCTCCCAGGTACACCAGATGGGAAACTCTACTTTATTGGAAGGGTACATAAGAGAAGCTTGCATGTCTGAAAGTGCAAATCTCCCACCAATGCTTTTGAAAGTCTGAAAAGTGAGGGAGGGTCCTTTCTGAGGTTCTTCCTCTGCCAATTATGCACCTGGGGGCTCCCCTCCCCCTTTATCTCACTATTCCCTCTACAGCATCGTCTCCTTCTCTCCCAAGGTCATTTAGTTATTTTTATTTATTTATTTCTCTCCCGCCTTAATTATTTTTATAAATAATTCAAGGTAGTAAGCATATCAAACCTTCCTCTGCCTAGTTCCCTTCACAACAACAACCCTGTGAGGTAGGTAGGTATAGCGACTGACCCAAAGTCACTTTGATGACTAAGGCAGAACTTGAACTCAGGATCTCCCACTTTCTAGCCTGGTGCCATGCTTTATTTGCACATATCATTACACTTCCTTAATAGTTTCTGGGAATGCTGGTGATAAACCTTGATTCTGCAAAGTAAACTACTTCCTGATAATTAAGTTAATTAATTAAGATAATTAATGCTTCATAAAACTGAGGAGGTATGAATAGCAATTGGTCCTTGCTCATCTATTCTATATTGTCATCAATACAGGAAGGATAGTTGAAGAAATAGGATTTTGTGATGCAACATTTATATCAACTCTTAGACAAAGCTACTTTGATGTTGTTTTAGAAATACCCAGCTTTTAGAACAATATCTATGATTTCCCAATAGAGTGCATAAGTAAAATCCAGTAGAAAAATATATAATTTTTCAGTAGGACTTAACAAGCTATTCTATCTCATATAAGAACAAATGGATGGCAGCTGCAATGTGCAATGTTAAGATTTCATTTGTACTTTTTCTCATATTTCTTTCTAAATCAATTTTTTATTTTATCTTATTTTCAAAACCTCCAAAAAATGGAAAAAAAATACAAACAAGCCCCCAAAGCTAAATAAAAGTACCTTTAAAAGCGCATAAAAAGGAAAAAGAAAAGAACCAGTTCAGGTGAGGAAACCAGGAGCAGGGAATAAAACCCCCTGCTGAGTCTGGCTGCCATCTTGGGGAGAGTCGGAAAACACTTTCCTTCCAGTTGTTCAGCAGCTGCTGGCCTGGATGCTCAGCCAGCAGTCCTGAGTGCTGCAGGTCATTTTCCACCAGATGTCGAGGAATTTGAACCCCTGGCACGGTCCTTCCTGACCTGGGCAACTAGAGAGTCAATCTGGGTTTCTGTAATGTATGTTTTCCCCTATTGTTTATGGGAGAGACATTCTTTGTCTGATTCCTCTCATGAGTCCTGTCCAGTATGCTTGAACCTCAGGAGTAGCCCTCATCTTCCTCAGAGCACACAAGACCCACAACCACATCAAGGTCCTGCCTCACGGGGGGATTGTGGTTCTTCACACAGTCAGCCAGATGTTCAGACTGGATGTCAGCTGTTCCAAGGAAAGCTGCCTTTGGCAATTGACCGATGGTGAGGTTGTCAATGCCGATGGGGTCTAAATGGGGCATCAGTTGTTTTCAGCTTTCACCCATGACAGCTATTCATCCTGGGGCAAAAGAAGCACCAATTTAATATTTTAATAATAAAATAATACATAAACAAGGAACAATAAATGAATAAAACTTAACAACCAAATTAATATTTAAAATTATCAGGCTTCCATGCTTCTTTCTTTTTCTCTTCCAAGGTAAGCCGTCCTTTCCATAAAACCCCAAGCAGGAAATACAAAGCAACCAAGGACACCAGATGACCTCAAGAGAACCCAAATCCTCTCCCTTCAGCTAGGACTCTTCTTTTAGACAAATCCTTGGTCCACTCACTTCTTCCAGCCTCCAAGTTGTCCACTGACAGCAGTCACCTGGGTTTCCCTGCCTCTTGAATGGAATCCATCTAAGAATTAAATAACAATAATATCATCATAATGGGAAAAAACTGACACCCAAATTAATTCAAACACTTACCAACCATCACATTGTTGTGCAAGGTAGAATGTCCGACATCCTTCTTCTCTCATCAATGATGGTGATGTTGGGGTTGATGGATTCGGGTATGTAGGGTTCCATGCCTCAATATCTTTGCTTGGTTGCTCTGGTGACATTTGCAGACACCTTTTTCTGGGGATTGAAGAAGAAAAAAAGAATAAAATATAACTTGACTGTTACTTATTCTTAATGGAGGCTCCATTACTGGAGCTTTTCAAGAAAGGTTTGGAAACGGGCACTTTTAAACCCATCCACCCACCGCCCAATTTCCTCTTTTTAGTCCACAGACTTTCATTTTTACAGCAATAGCTTTATCTGGGTTCTATAGTCTCAAATATTTGGTGCCAGCTGATATTTCTGGCATCTAAACTCTTCACACTTGCTGCTAAAGTTAAGTAGATAAAGTTAAGTCTCTTATTTTTAATTGTCTCCTACGTCTATTTGTTGGCTTTAGCTGCCTTCGCATTCTTTGGATGAAATTTCCTGCCAACTTTGCCATAAAGCCATGTAGAATGACCCAGGACAGCCCAGTCAACGTTTTATGACATGTGCTGTGATGTCATAATCTTTGATCCAGCTATGGGGAGATGCCCCCTCCAGCAACTGTCGACCTTTCAGTATGGAGGGTTATACTGCTAAAAGAGAGATCCTGAGAGGTCTCAGGCAACCCCCAGCTAGGCAGAGGGTTGGACTGGAGGACCTCCAAGGTCCCTTCCAGCCCTGAGGGATTCCATCCTTTTAGAGAGCAACCTTGAATTTAAAATTAATTTATTAGAGCCCCAAATACAAAAAAGAAACAGAATAAAAGATATATTACATAGTTTGATACTTATGCATAATACATATTTCCATAAAGAGATACAGAATTGCTGCGGCCATCCAGTGAGAGCCACCAAAGTTCCTTGGAGACCCTGGAAAGTGACATTGTTTCTCTTTGGGGTCTATGTTTGGTTTGGCCTCTGCGTTCAAGGGGTTGCAAGCATCACCAGAACCACCAGCTGAAGATGAGGAGGAAGCCTCCATCACTGTGGAACCTCCATACCGGAATCCATGAATTCTCACATCACCATCATTGATGAAAGACGATGTCAGACCTTCAGCCCTGGTCAACAATGCGATGGTTGGCATTTCACCCATGGCCTTTATTTGTCCTGGGGCAAAAGAAGCACAGATTAAATATTTTAATAATAATGAAATAGTAAGCAAGAAACAAAACAATTCAAAAACCGAGCAACCAAATTAATATTAAAGGTGCCTAGTTTTCTTTCCTGTTAGCTTCCATAGTCCAACCACCCCCACCCAAAACCCCAAAGCAAGAAATTCAAAACAACAAAAGGTATCAGGTAACTCAAGAGAACCCAAATTCTCTGCCTTCAACTGGGACCTCTCATCTTTGGGACAAGTCCTATGTCCACTCACTTTTTGCAGCCTCCAGGATGTCCACTGACTGTGGCCACCCGTGGATTTCTCTCCCGTCCCTGGAATCTATCGTAGTATTAAATTACAACAACAATAATAACATAATATCTTTAAAATAGAAAAATAAAGAACCAAATTAGTTCAAACACTTACCAACCATCACAATGTTGTGCAAGGTAGAACATCTGACATCCTTCGTTCATCAATGATGGTGACGTTGGGGTTGATGGGTTCGGGTATGTAGAGTTCCACAGTGATTATGGCAGCCTCAACATCATCATTTTGTTGCTCTGGTGACACTTGCAGACACCTTTTTCTGGGGTTTGAAGAAGAAGAAAAGAATAAAATATAACTGACTAGTACATTGTTTTCTTAAGAACAATAATAAAGCTTAATGGGGGCTCCATTCCAAGAAAAGATTCCTGGTTGGACTAGAAGACCTCCAAGGTCCCTTCCAGCCCTGAGGGATTCTACTGTTAGTCCCACCAACATTTTGGGGGGCTTTCAGTGCCCCAGGGCTCCCCAGGTTGTGGTGACACCACTCCCTTTAACAGGAGCAACTTACCTGCACTGGTGGAAAAAAACGCAGAGGCCAACAAATACATAGACCCCAAGGATGAACAAAGTCACTTTCCAGGAGTCCCCAAGGACATTCTGGGGTCTGTCAAGGGATGGCCTCAGCATCTCATTTGGGTCCATTTCTGAAAGAGAAAAGGGATGGAGGAAGAAGAGTCAATTTCTGGTTTTAATGGTTGGTGGTTCCCCTCCAAGATTAACCATCCCAAGGTCAAACTCCCAAGCAAGAAAAAAAAATACCCGAGACCAAAAACCAAGTCCTGCTCACCTCTTGGTCTCCTTCTCTCTGTGACACTATCTCTGTCTCTGTCTCAACTCTGTGTCTGTCTCCTTCTCTCTGTGTGTGTCTTTGATTCACTCAACCTTCTTTAGCCTGCATGGTCCCACCCATCAATGGAAAAGAGTTCAACAAAATTCAGCAGTGGTGGGATTCAAATAATTTAACAACTGGTTTTGTGCCCTAATGACCATTTTAAGTATTTAAAAAATCTATATTCTTATTTTTGGGGAATGTCTTACTTTACAGCAGGTGGGAGGCTGCACATAATTCAGTGCCTGGTGCCCAGATTGCTTATGTTTCTGTATATTTGACTCATATGATGGACAGTACAAATCTTATGATATGTGTTAAAGTTATAAAGAATAGCAGACTTAACAGTATCAGAATGAGGATGGTATATATTTTATATAGTTTGTCCTGAGAGCCTCAACCAGGCAGGGCAACAGTGTAGTGCTGAAAAACGAATAAAAGTAGTAAAAACAGTAAACATCTGGTTCTAAGAGACTCATTATCTTCTGAAAAAAAACAACCTGTAATTCACTTAGTAATGGCTGAATTAGAAACCTACAGCGGGCAGAATCCAACTTTCCTTCCCGATATAAATTGACCTTTCGTGCAGCACAAGTTTCAAAGAGTCTTTCAAAGGAAGGTCAAACTGGTGTTGAACTAACACACGCAATGCTCTTTTTCATGACCAGAAAACCTTCATTTAAAAGGAGCTTGTCAAGGGGTGTAGGAAGCACCGGGGAGGCTTCCATCCACAGACACCTCTGGAAAAGCCAGGTGTTGGCTCCTGTCTTCCCCTCCAGCCAAAAGGACCTTGGAAGGAATGCATTCAAGGGGGGGGGACATCAGTTTGAGAAACTAACAGGAGCTGCCAGATCCCCCCCCCCCCATTGACTATGTCAACTACAACTGAGGATGAAGGAAGGAATGGGACTTATCAGGAGAAGTGGGAAATCATGGATATCAGAGGCTGAGTTAATAGCTGGGATGAGACAAAGATCAGACACCAGGATATTGCATAAAAAAACAGTTACAGGTAGTCCTTGACCCAAAATTTCTGTTGTTAGAGGGGAGATATTTGTTAAGTGAATTTTGCCCCATTTTATGACCTTTCTCACCACATGGTTATTAAGTGAATCTGGCTTCCCCATTGACTTTGCTTGTGGAAAGGTTGCCAAAGGAGTTCCCATGGCCTTGGGACACAGCAGTGGTCATAAGTCCAAACAATTTGTCCAAGTGTCTGAATTTTGATCAGAGGATCATGGGATGCTACAAAGGTTGTAAATGTGAAAAATGATCATAAGTCACCTTTTTTCAGTGACACCGTTGTAACTTTGAATGGTCACTAAATGAATTCCTGTACGTCGAGGACTTGCCTGTACTATATTCATTAAGGGAAACTAAGGAAGATCCCTGTATGAACCTGTACCTGCCTGGTATTTAACTCTGAAGGATTTCTAATTTCTAGATCAAAGAAGGGCAGGTGGGTGGCCTCTGGGGCTCAGAGCCCAGGTGGGACCCTGAGGCGGCTGCAAGGGGGAGCCTCTCTCGGAAGCCCCACAGATGCTGCCAGGCAGGTGGGCAGGCACTGCGGAGGAGGCGGGGGGATGCCGGTCTTGGGAGGAGCGGATTGGCCACTGCCGGACTCCGGGCCAGGTTGCTCTCCAGCCATGATGGCAGCCATCGGGCGGGGGGAGAAATGGCACCCAGCTCTGCGGAGAGAGAAGGAGAGGCGAAGAGCAGCAGCAGGGGATGGGGGGGGGGCAAAGTTGGAGGCTCTTGGAAGCGGGGGAGGGCCAGAGGGAAGGGAATCTCCTCTTGGGAGGAGGTGTCAACATCCCCCCTTTTCTTGTCTGCATCCAGGTGAGGCTCCAAGAGCCGCCGCATCGCCTGGAGCTTTTCATCAGCTACAGATTTCCACTCTCTCAATCCTGCTCCTCCATCCCATTATCTGAAAGGACCTCCCAACTCTCCCCCCCTTAATCCCTTTCCCGGTCTTTGTCCTGCCTAGCACTCCGAGGGCGGCGATCCTTCTGCTGGCAGCTGCCTGCTGAGAAGCCCCTGAAGGGGCAGCCAAGGGCAAACTGCCCCCCAGGACTGCCAAGCCCCCTTTCTGCCTCGGCCTTTCTCAGCGGCCGTTGCACTGAGGCCCCTGAGCTCATCACCCCCCCCCCCAATCTTCTCTTTCTTTGGAAGTTGTGAGGGAGGAGTGATGAAACAGCTGGGCCTTTCTTCCCTTCCCCAACTTTAGGCAGCCACATCTGGAGAAGGAGAGGTTCCATCTGACTTGGGGGGAGAGAGGACAATGACAGGAGACCTGATCCAGGTGGACCGAAACTCCCTTTTTTTCGGGGTGAGGTGGAGCCAGTTCCTCCCCTGCCAGACCTTTGAAGCCAGACTCCAGGCACTGTGGAGGTCCCTGAATAGCCCTGACCGACCGACCAGGGTCCATCGTGACTTCTTTTGAATCCCAGCTGCAGATGAAACCTTTGGGTGAGGATACCAGAAAAGAACAGGAAGACCCCAATGGTGGGATTCTCCACACATACAGCCCTCCATTCCCAGGCCTGGTCGGTCAGACGAGGTCATTCAGGCAATCCCCCTGTGTCCGGAGGCTGGGGGGGGGGTCCGGATGGAGGGAAGCAGCTCCCCATTGCTTTCTTTTTTTTTTATTGAAAAAGTTTTACAGATACAAATTTTCCCCCTTCCCCCCCCCTTCCAAAACATTATAAAAATCACATTTATAGAAATATAATTCCCTACAAAACCCACCCTAACCCTCCCCCACCACCCCTTTCCCTCCCCTCCCCCTTGACTTCCCCTATATGCAATACTAATAATTCCAAACAATATATATGTTATTCATCCCTTCCATATCTTTTTCTCTATTCACTACCATTTACTAGCATAATCATCAATGCCCCTCAGCTGAAAGCTACATAATATTTTCTAGTCTGATATTTATTTTGTATATATTCAATCCACTTTTTCCATTCCTGTATATACTTCTCATGCGTCTGATCTTTTAAAAAGGCTGAAATCTTCGCCATCTCTGCAAATCCAGCCACCTTCTGAATCCATTGGTCCACAGTCGTGTAAGGCATCACTCTTCCAATATTGGGCAATCAGTAACCTAGCTGCAGTCACCATATACAAAATCAATTTCATTTCACCCAATGTAAAATCTTTAACTATACCCAGTAAAAATAATTGCAGAGAAAATTGTATTTTTTTCCTCAAAACATTTTGCATTACCCACCAAATTTTTATCCAAAAAGCCCTCACTTTCCTGCAAGTCCACCAGATATGATAATATGTAGCATCTAGACACTCACACCTCCAACATTTTGGTTGAACATTAGGGTACATGCAAGACAATTTCTTGGGATCTAAGTGCCATCTATAAAACATTTTATAAAAATTTTCTTGCAAATTTTGTGACTGTGTAAATTTGACATTCTGAACCCATATTTTTTCCCATGTTTCCATCATAACTGGTTGAGCAAAATTCTGTGCCCATTTAATCATACAATCTTTAACTAACTCATTTTCTGAATCCCTTTCTAACAAGACATTATAAACTCTCTTAATATGCATTGGACCTATCTCTTTTATCTGTCTAACCAATTCTACTTCATATTCCATTAAACCAGTTTGTTGATCTTCTTTCCATCTCATCTGTAATTGATTGTATTGCAACCAAGTCAAAGAAATCCCTTCTTCCAACAGCATATCCAAAGTCTTCAATCGCCATCTGCCCCCTTCAGGATAAAGTAGCTCTTTATATAAAAACCCCCCGAGTGACTTAATATTTGTATTCCACATGGTATCAGCAAGGTCCAGCCATAAAGGAATCTTATAATCCCATTTGATTCGGTGCTTCTTCCAGATTCTCATCAAGGCATTTCTAAGTAGATGACTGTTAAACACTTTATCCACTTTATTGTCATAAAATAAATATGCATGCCATCCCCAGACAAGGTCATGACTTTCTATGTTCAACAATTCAGTCTTGGTTTTTCCAAACCAATCACTTATTTGTATCAATGCAGCTGCTTCATAATATAATCGAAGGTTTGGAAGTCTAAGACCACCCCTCTCTCGAGTATCTTGCATTATTTTCAGTTTGACTCTTGGCTTTTTTTCATTCCAAACAAATTTATTAACTCCTTTTTGCCATTCTTGCAGTGGTTTATCTGACTTAAGCACCGGTATCATTTGAAATAAGAAAATAAATCTAGGTAAAACATTCATTTTTACTGCTGATATTCTTCCAAGTAAAGATAACTGCAGTTTCTTCCAAGTTTGCATATCTTTTTGTATCTTTTGCCACAGAACCTCATAATTATTTTGAAACAGTTTTATATTTGAGTCTACGATTTGTATTCCTAAATATTTGACCTTTGAGACAATTTCGAAGCCTGCCACTCTTTCAAGTTCCTTTTTCTTACTCTCAGTCAGATTTTTAACAATCATTTTAGGTTTTTTTTTTGATTCAATCTAAAACCAGATACCATGCCATAATCTTCTATAATATCCTTCATCTGGATTATTGATTTCATCGGCTGTGATAGGGTAACAACCAGATCATCTGCAAATGCCCTAGTTCTATAGTCCTCTTGCCTTATGACTATTCCATTCAAAGATTTCGAATCCCGTATTGCATTCAATAAGACTTCTAGAGTTAAAATAAATAATAATGGGGATAGTGGACAGCCTTGTCTTGTACCTTTTTGTATATTAAAATTTGATGTTAGACATCCATTAATAATAAGTTTTGCAGATTGCTCATGATAAATTGCTCCAATCGCTTGTATAAATCGCTCCCCCAAATCCATTTTTTCCAAAGTCTTAATTATAAAATTCCAATTCACTCGATCAAAGGCTTTTTCCGCATTCAAAAAAACCAGCGTTGCAGAGATCTGTTTATTCTTATCTAGATAGTCCAATAAATCTATAATTTGCCTGACATTCTCCTTCATATATCTGCCTTCAATAAATCCCGCTTGATCATGATGAATCATCTTTTGAATAACTGGCATCAATCTGTTGGCCAATACTTTTGCAAAAATTTTATAATCTGTATTTAAAAGAGATATTGGTCTATAATTTTCTGGTTTCTTAAGACCTGATTCTTCTTTTGGTATCAGTGAGACAAAGGCTGCTTTCCACGAGGAAGGTATCTTACCTCCTAATTGTATATTACAAAACAAGTCTCTAAGATGTTCAATCATTTCCTCTTGTAAAGTTTTATAATAAACTGCGGTTAGGCCATCCGTCCCTGGAGCTTTAGCTGTTTTCAGTTGTTTTATAGCAAAACTAATCTCCTCAACTGTTATCAATTGTTCCAAATTTTCCTTTTGATCTGATGAAATCTTTGATACTCTCTTTTCGTCTAAATATTTATCTATAGAACTGTTCTGTATATTATCTTTAGCATATAATTTGGTATAATAATCCAAAAAGGCTTTTTTAATTAATTTTTGTTGATAAACTTCTTTGCCGGCATACTCAGTACTATCAATAATTCGTGTAGTTGCTTGTTTCCTCAGTGTATAAGCCAACCATCTGCCCGGTTTGTTAGCATTAGTAAAAGTATTATGCTTTGCAAATTGTAAGTTAGTTGCTGTTTGATCTGCTATCAGCATTTGGAATTGATCCTTCAGAAGTTTTATAACTGTTTGCAATTGACCATCTGCTGGTTTTTGTATCAATTGTTGTTCTTTCTTCTTTATCTCACTTTCCAACTGTAGTCTCCTTTTCTGTTGACTCTGTCTATATTTAGAGTTCATTTGAATCAGTACACCCCGCATATATGCTTTGCCTGCATCCCAGACTATTTCAATAGGGGTACCTTTATTCAAATTCAGTTTAAAAAACTCCTTTAAGTGTTTTTTAAGTTCAATTATGTTTTTTTCATATCTAAATAGATTCTCATTTAATCTCCAGGATCTTCTTTCTCTTTTACCCATCTCAATTTCCATCCAAACCAGACTATGGTCAGTCAAGGTCCTAGGAAATATCTTTGTCTTCTTTACTTTGGGAAGTAAATCAGTAGTTAACAAAAGGAAATCTATCCTGGAAAAGGATTTATGCCTATCCGAGTAGAAAGTAAAGTCCAATTCGTTTGGGTTGTGAACTCTCCAAATATCTTTCAGTTCCAAATCCTCTTGCATTTCAAAAAAAGCTTGTGGTAACTTAATCCCTAATTTAGCTGTACTTTTTTTATCACTTTTAGGTTGAATTACTCCGTTCCAGTCCCCCATTATTATAATAGATGTGTAGTTCCATTCCAGAATTTTTAAATAAAGCATCTTATAAAAATTTTCCTGTTGCTGGTTTGGAGCATATATTCCAACCAACAAAGTTGGACCATTGTCTGTAATAAGTTCAATTGCAATATATCTTCCATATTCATCTGTTTCTATAATTTTAGCTAAAAGTCTTTTATTTATATAAATCACCACTCCATTCTTCTTTTCCGAATTTGAGGCAACAAATTGCATTCCCAATCTTGAGTTTATCAAATATTTCTGATCTTGCAATTTTATATGAGTTTCTTGCAAACAAATAATATCATTGTGAAATTGCTTCAAATAATGAAATACCTTCCCCATTGCTTTCAACGCAAGGGAGAGGACGGGGCTGGGATACTTGTGGGGCCCCCTTTCTCTGGGGGTCCCTGCCCATCACTCCAAGCCAGAGGGGGGGGAGGATGCCTCCAGGCCTCTCCTTCCAATATTATCCTGAGATCAAGCTGGCTCCCCTTTTCTATAGCAGTCCGGCTCTCCCCCCATTATTCCACCATGGGATTTAGCAGTGCACCCGCTGCAACTTCCACACACACAGAAAATCCGGGTATTGGGGAAGGGGGTGTCTGGGAGCTAAGGGGTCTCAGCACAGCCCATGACAGAGGCAGAAAGGGGAGTTTTCAGTCCTGTGAGGGAGAAGTGCCCCTTGGCTGCCCCTCCAAGGCTTTTTAGCAGGCAGCTGCCAGGCAGGAGAACCACCACGTAGGACTGCTGGGTCGGAGGAAGAGGTAGAGAAGCGACTGGGGGGGAGGGACAAAGGAAGCCCCTTTATCTGCATGCAGGTAAAAAAGGGGGGTTTCTCTCTCTCTCTCTCTCACACACACACACACGCACAGAGAGAGAGAGCCACAAAAAGATTTGCTTCCCTCCCCCCTGCCCCCCCTTTCATGAGGCTCCAACTTTGCAGCCGCTGCTGCTGCTTCTCGCCTCTCCTGCCCCTGCGTGGAGCCGGGTGCCGCTCCCCCAAGACCGGCTTCCCCGCCTCCCCTCTGCAATGCCCACCCGCCCGCCTTGCAGAGTCTGCGGGGGGGGACTCCCCACTGCAGCCCCCTTGGGACCTTGTATGCACTCAGACCCCCAGAGGCCTCCTGCCTGCCCCTCTCCCATGGGGCTTCTCCCGCCCTCGGATCTGGGGGTCATGCTCGCCCCACGTGGGTCCTCCGTTCCCTCTTCTCAGTGGGGGCACTGCAACTTTTCGAACCAGAGCCCCCTGCAGCCCCCCTAGGAGGAAGTGTTATGTCAGCACAGGTGTGAGCAGAGACATTTCTTCTGCCATGCAGGTGCGGGGCATATTTTAATGTTATTGGTTAAAGGCTGATAGTTTTCCTTTAAAAGGGGCCCTCCAACCAGCTCCCTGGTGAGCTCCTGGCCAGCCCCGAGGAGGCTTCTGCAGGGATGAGCGGTGGGAGGGGAGGGGACTCAGGCAGATCACCTGCTGGGGGTGGCGCTGCAGGACAGGGGCTTGAGTGACAGCTGTCTGTTGGGGCGAGGCGAGAGGGGAGCCAGGAGGCACAGCTGCAGGAGGAGCCTTTGGTGCTGTGGAGGGGGGGGAGGGGGTCAAGGAGTGCCCGGAGAGGCTGCAGAGAACCAAAGCCAGCCTATGGACTTTGCTCCACTCACTAAACTTTTAAAACCAGCTTTAAAATAAAAGCCAAATGGGCAACGTTGAGACAATCATCAGGAGATTGTGAGTTTTAGCTCTGCCTTAGGCATGAAAGCCAGATGGGTGAGTTTGGGCCAAGGTCCAGGAGGCTCTGAGTTCTAATCGTCCCCTAGGCATGAAGAATTCCTGAGTGACTTTTGGCCAATCACCAGGAGACTCTTGAGTTCTAGTGCCACCTTAGTGCTTTTTGGTTGGGGGTGTGAAACTTGGGAAATATTAATCTGGAATATCAGAATTGGGGATTCCTAGAGTGTGAGATGACTGTGTATCCAATATTGTGTGGTGAGATGGAGGAAAGTGAAATTGCGGGGAAATGCCTGTTCCATGTGGAGCAAAGCCATAATTCTCGGCCTCCTGCTTGTGGGAGAACCAGAGGGATTTGTGTGGTCACTGTGAATCTTCACAGTGACCACAGGAAAAGAGGCTGAAGAAGCCAAGCCAAAGGGGGGGAGGGGATCAAATAAAGAGCAAAATTCAGAGCTTTGGGGGGTGGGGATGAGAGAGGCAAAACCTCCCAGAATTGCCCCTTCCCCAGAAAAGGCTTCAATGAAGAGGGTCTCCTGAGCTGGGGGGTCTGGAGGGGCCACAGGTGACCCCCATCTTCCTCAGAGTCATGGAGAGTCCCTTCCAGGGTGAGGCCAGCTGCCTTTTCCACTAGGGCAACACCAGATCCCCCTTGAGAGACCCAGCCCTGCATGGCTTCTCCCCCACAGGAGCCTCTCCTGGAAAGACACGGAGCGCAAGCAAAAACTTAGATTTGTCCTTTGGCTCTAAAGAGCACTTTTCATATGGCAATCCCTTGAATGGCTTTGTTTATCTTGAGTGTTAGCCACCTTCAGTCCCTCTGCATGAAAAGGAGTCTCCAAATTTATTAAATGTGTATCTGTCTTTCCATGCCAGTTGGAGTCTCCTAATTCTAGTTCTTCAACACACAGGACCTTTTTTTGGATAACTGGATGGGCCTTAGAAGTATCTCCTTCTGACCCAGGACTCACACTCATGTCCCATCTGTTGCAGCCAAAGTTTTGTGACTTAATCTTTTTCAGGGACACCTTCTCGTGATCTCCCCTCAATCTCACTACAGTTGTAGAAACTATGCAGAAAACTTTAGTCTTAATAAAAGAGAATATTTGTAGCTCAGGGTTGACATGAGGGGTCGGTCCTTGGTGCTCTCTGAGCTTCCTTATTTTCTTGTAGATGTTTCATTACCCAAACTAGTAACATCATCAGCTATAATTAATGAGGATTTTTTCCTTTATCTCTTAACTCGGAGACTGTTTTGAACTAGTGTCAAAAGGGAGCAGTTTTGCAAGGCTTTCTGTAGTCCAGAAGAAACCTTTCCAGAAGTTTTCTTCTTAATCACATTTTATTCTACTTAAATAAATAATGAAATAACAATTTAATAAATCTTTGACTACAAATATATTCAAAAATGTAATATGTTCATTATAACCATGGATAGGTGAAGAGGAATGTATTTTAATACAGCTATGAGGAGGAATTAATTGTTTGTCCCTTAATGGTTAAATTTTTTCTCAGTTCCATCCCATTCGTATTAAGTAGAAAAATATTTTATTGCAATGTGTTATTCCAGAAGCAAAAAGGAGGAACTAAAGGAAGAACCTTCCAGGGTCACATCTCCTACACCTGTTTGGAAGGAGTCAGAGATTTTATATTTACCTCAGTGAAGCCCACAATCTACTTGTCTAATGTCCATTTCTCCCCCCATTTCCATGGATGGAGAGTCGTAACACATTTTCTTTGGCAATCCTATTTTTTCTGCTCAGTCCCTGCCTCAGTCCAAATGTGTGGAAAATTGTCATCCTGGGTTTGTCAAGAGGGCCCGAGAAGGAGAGCCAGTTTGCTGCTACGACTGCATTCCTTGTCCAGAGGGGACCTTCTCCACTCAGGAAGGTGGGAGACACCAGAGGAAACAAAAGCCTGATGGAAATGGATTTATCCACAGCATTTTGATGAAAGTGCAAATTAAAACATACATTGAAGCTCAACTCTATTTTGTGTTTATTCAAAATGCACTAGAAATCTTCCAATTTCATATACCTTAGCTATATAGATATTAGAGAATTATATTATCTTTTTTTTATTGAAAAAGTTTTTCAAATACAAATTTTCCCCCATTTTCCCCCTCCCCCCCACATAATATATATTTCAAAAATCAAGTTAAGCCAAAAATTCCCCCTTTCCCACCCTCCCCAAGCCTCCCCAACCACCCCTCGACCCCCCCAACCCCTCTGACTTCCACTATATAAAACCCTAGTAATCCCAAACACAGTATATATTACTCATCCCCTATGTATTCTACCCCCTGCATTCTGTTCAGCGTTACCATATACGTCTAGTCTCCCTCAGCTGAAAGCTGTGTAATATTTTCTGGTTTGGTATTTATTTTGTACATAATCAATCCACTTTTTCCATTCTTGCAAATACTTCTCTTGAGTATGATCCTTTAAAAAAGCTGAAATCTTCGCCATTTCTGCAAATCCGGCCATCTTCTGAGTCCATTGATCAATAGTAGGCAAAACATCTTTCTTCCAATATTGGGCAACCAATAATCTAGCTGCTGTCACCATATACAGTTGCAAGAAAAAGTATATGAACCCCTTGGGATTACGTGGAGTTTTGCATGAATTGGTCATAAAATGTGCTCTGAACTTCATCTAAATCACAACAATAGAAGAACACAGTCTGCTTAAAATAATACTACACAAACTTTAGATGTTGCCATGGTTTAATTGAACATAACATGTAAACATTCATAGTGCAGGGAGGGAAAAGTATGTGAGCCCCTAGCCTAATGACTTCTCCAAGAGCTAATTGGAGCCAGAAGTGAGCCAACCTTGACTCCAATCAGTGTGATGATATTGGATGTGTTGCTGACAGCTGTCCTGCCCTTTAAAAACACACACCTGTTTTGGGTTTACTGGTTTCAAGAAGCACTGCCTGATGTGAACCATGCCTCGCAGAAAAGAGCTCTCAGAAGACCTACTATCAAGAATTGTTGACTTGAATGAAGCTGGAAAGGGTTACAAAAGTATCTCCAAAAGCCTTGATGTTCATGTGTCCATGGTAAGACAGACTGTCTACAAATGGAGAAAGTTTAGCACTGTTGCTACTCTCCCTAGGCGTGGTCGTCCTGTAAAAATGACTGCAAGAGCACAGTGCAGAATGCTTCATGAGGTAAAGAAGAATCCTAGAGCATCAGCTAAAGAACTACAGAAATCTCTGGCACATGCTAACATTTTTGTTAACACATCTACAATAAGGAAAACACTAAACAAGAATGGAGTACATGTGAGGACACCACAGAGGAAGCCATTGCTGTCCAAAAAAAAAATATTGCAGCACATTTGAAGTTTGCAAAAGAGCACCTGGATGTTCCACAGCACTACTGGCAAAATATACTGTGGACAGATGAAACCAAAATTTAGTTGTTTGGGAAGAACACACAACACTATGTGTGGAGGAAAAAAGGCACAGCACACCAACATCAAAACCTCATCCCCACTGTAAAACATGGCGGAGGGAGCATCATGGTTTGGGGCTGCTTTGCTGCCTCAGGGCCTGGACAGATTGTTGTCATTGATGGGAAAATGAATTCCAGAGTTTACCAAGACATTTTGCAGGAAAACGTACGACCATCTGTCCGCCAACTGAAGCTCCGCAGAGGATGAGTGATGCAACAGGACAATGACCCAAAGCATACAAGTAATTCAACAAAAAAAATGGCTTCAACAGCACAGAATACGCCTTCTGGAGTGGCCCAGTCAGAGTCCTGACCTCAACCCAATTGAAATGCTGTGGCATGACCTTAAGAGAGCGATTCACACCAGACATCCCAAGAATATTGCTACACTGAAACAGTTTTGTGAAGAGGAGTGGTCCAAAATTACTCCAGATCGTTGTGCAGGTCTGATCTGCAACTGCAGGAAACATTTGGTTGAGGTTATTGCTGCCAAAGGAGGGTCAACTAGTTATTAAGTCCAAAGGTTCACATACTTTTTCTTCCCTGCACTGTGAATGTTTGCATGTTATGTTCAATTAAACCATGGCAACATCTAATGTTTGTGTAGTATTATTTTAAGCAGACTGTGTTCTTCTATTGTTGTGACTTAGATGAAATTCAGAGCACATTTTATGATCAATTCATGCAAAACTCCACGTAATCCCAAGGGATTCACATACTTTTTCTTGCAACTGTACAATATCAATTTTGTTTCCCCCATTGTAAAATCCTTAACTATACCCAATAGAAACAATTGTGGAGAAAATTGTAGTTTTTTCTTCAGAACATTTTGCATAACCCACCAAATTTTTATCCAAAAAGCCTTCACTTTCTTGCAAGTCCACCATATATGATAATATGTAGCATCTAAACAATCACATCTCCAACATTTTGGTTGAACATTAGGATACATACATGACAATTTCTTAGGATCTAAATGCCACCTATAAAACATTTTATAAAAGTTCTCCCGCAAGTTCTGTGATTGTGTAAATTTAACATTCTGAACCCATATTTTTTCCCAGGTATCCATCATAACTGGTTCTGTAAAATTTTGTGTCCATTTAATCATACAATCCTTAACCAAGTCTTTTTCTGAATCCCTTTCTAACAAAACATTATAAACTCTGTTAATATGCATTGGTCCTTTCTCTTTTATTGGTCTAACCAGTTCTACTTCATACATCATTAAACCAGTTTTTTGATCTTATTTCCACCTAACTTGTAGTTGATTATACTGTAACCAAGTTAAAGCAATCCCTTCTGCCAACAGTGTTTGTAATGTCTTCAGCCGCCATCTGCCCTCTTCCATGAAAAGTACATCTTTGTATAAACCCCCCCCCCGAGTGACTTAATATTTGTATTCCACATGGTATCAGCAAGATCCAACCAAAGCAGTATTTTATAATCCCATTTGTATCGGTGCTTCTTCCAAATTCTCATCAAGGCATTTCTAAGTATAT
>WNWU01000106.1:30018-60312 GCA_012654045.1 Ptyas mucosa
ATATATATATATATATATTTGATTTGATTTATATGCCGCCCTTCTCCGGAGACTCAGGGCGGCTTACAGTGCGTTAAGCAATGCGTTAAGCAATAGCCTTCATACTTTTTGTATATTTATACAAAGTCAGCTTATTGCCCCCACAATCTGGGTCCTCATTTCACCTACCTTAGAAAGGATGGAAGGCTGAGTCAACCTTGAGCCTTGGTGGGATTCGAACCTGCAATAATTGCAAGCAGCTGATCTTAATAATAGGGTGCATTAGACCACTGTACTATCCAAGGCTCACCTTGGATGACTGTATATGACTGTTAAATACTTTATCCACTTTATGCTATAAAATAAATATGCATGCCAACCCAATTCCAGATCGTGGCTTTCTATGTTTAATACTCCCATCCTTGTTTTTCCAAACCAATCGCTTGTTTGTGTCAATGCTGCTGCTTCATAGTACAGTCGGAGGTTTGGAAGTTTAAGGCCACCCCTCTCACGAGTGTCTTGCATAATTTTCAGTTTAACTCTCGGTTTTTTCTAATTCCAGACAAACTTATTCACTCCTTTTTGCCATTCTAACAAGATTCTAACAAGAAGAGCCTTGGATAGTACAGTGGTCTAAAGTGGTCTAAAGCACCCTGTTATTAACACAGCTGCCTGCAATTATTGCAGGTTCGAATCTCACCAAGGCTCAAGGTTGACTCAGCCTTCCATCCTTTCTAAGGTAGGTAAATTGAGGACCCAGTTTGTGGGGGCAATAAGCTGACTTTGTATAAATATACAAAAAGTATGAAGGCTATTGCTTAGCGCACTGTAAGCCGCCCTGAGTCTCCGGAGAAGGGCGGCATATAAATCAAATTAAAAAACAACAACAATTGTTTATCAGTTTTGAGCACCGTATCATTTGGAACAAAAAGATAAATCTGGGTAAAACGTTCATCTTAACTGCTGCAATTCTCCCAAGTAAAGACAGTTGCAGTTTTTTCCAAGTTTGCATATCTTTTTGTATCTTTTGCCACAACACCTCATAATTATTTTGAAATAGTTTTATATTTAGATCTGCAACTTGTATTCCTAGGTATTTAACCTTTGAGACTATTTCAAAGCCTGCCATCCTTTCAAGTTCCTTATTTTGAATCATTGTCAAATTCTTTGTTATCATCTTAGTTTTTCTCTGGTTCAGTCTAAATCCTGATACCATGCCATATTCTTCTATAATAACTTTCAACTGGATTATTTATTTCATCGGCCATGTTAGGGTAACAACCAGATCATTTGCGAATGCCAAGAATTATATTATCTTTTTTATCCCCTGTGGAATGGTTAAACAACATCTTGGAAAATGTTCCTGGAATCAGGTGTTGTCCAAAAAAGGTGTTTCTTGAAATCCAAAGGATAGAATATTTTTAAAAATATTGCTTTTTCACTTTCTCAGATACAGGAAAATTCACCAAGTGTCCAGATGATAAATATCCAAATGAGGACAGACTCTAATGTATTCCCAAAGTTATAACTTTCCTGTCTTATGAAGAACATATGGGCATCATCCTGGTCTCTTTTGTTCTACTCTTCTTCCTAACCACAGGCCTTGTTTTAATTATCTTCATTAAATACCGAGAAACTCCTCTTGTCAAATCTAACAATCGGGACCTCTCCTACATCTTCTTGGTCTCCCTCCTGCTTTGCTTCTTGTCTTCTTCTCTCTTCATTGGTCAACCAAGGAAAGCCACCTGCCTTCTTCAACAAATGGTTTTCAGGATCATCTTCTCAGTTCCCATTTCTTCTCTCTTGGCCAAAACCATCACGGTGGCTCTGGCTTTCCTGGACACAAAACCAGGAAACCGGGGGAAGAGATGGTTGGGGAAGAACTTGGCCAACTCCATCATCCTTTCTTCTTCTGCTGTCCAAATTATCATCTGACAGAGGACTTAAAGTGTCTATATGTGTGAGAGAGAGAGAGTAGGAAAAGAGATAAGAGGGAAGCTGTGGGAACCAACTTCAAGCATGTTGCATGTTAACCTCCATGAGAACCATTTGAATGCCAGAATGAGCTGGAAATGCCACGTTTGACTTTCTCTCAGCCAGGAAGCAAATCTTCATTTATTGATTTTCTGATAAAACCCTCTTTGCAGAAAGTGTTGGCCTCAAATGTCTTCTGGGATTTCACTTTGGAGTTGTTTTTATTTAGTTGTCTACCTCTAAGAAGTTCCCACTCTATTTTTTCTTTCTTTCCTCACCCAGAGAATTAGCAATATCCAATGATATTCAGGCCCTTTAATTTCCCACTCTACCATTTCTACCTGAAGCATTTTCTCTGCTCCTCTTCCAAGCTTTGCTTGTCTGTGAAGGGCTGGAGAAGATGTCCAGAGAAAGGGGACCTTGAGACTCTCCCCAGGAGGAGGTTGAAGGGATCCTGTCTAAAGGCAGCTGCATCATTTAACCAAATGTTCTAGACTTTGGCAAATGGGTTCAATGCTGCGTATTCATCCAGGTCCCAGCTGAGTTGTCTGATCATCAGATATTTTTTTAAAAGCCTACTTTGGGATCGTCAGAGAAACTTTTAAAGCATTTTTTTCTGCAACTTCTTCAGCGGAAGAGGTGGTTTAAAAAAAGCTTTGAAAAGGCTCTGACGATCCCAGCTGTGTTGCCTAATCGGCAGAGGCTTTTCAAAGTATTTTTTAAACCACCTCTTCGGCAGAAGAGGTTGCAGAAAAAAATTGCTTTGAACTGAGCCACAAGATCATCAGAGGCTTCTTTTTTTCTTACTTTTAAAAGCATTTTTTTCAGTGGAAGAAGTTGTAGAAAAAAATGCTTTTAAAAGTTTTTAAAAAAAGGCCTCTGATGATCGTGCGGCTCAGCTGAGCATGGTGGAGGGAGGGGTGCACAGGGATTTTTGCTACTGGTTCTCCGAACCACTCACCGCCATCGCTACCGGATCGGGCGATCCAGTCCGAACTGGGAGCATTTCACCCCTGCCTGGGACCCATAAATCAGGTTAGTCTCTTCCCAGGAAGTGGGGGGGACTCCACAAGATCCCCTCCTCCTTCCTGGCCATCCTGGGCTTTCTCTATGGGTCTGGGCTTTGCTTTTCCCCGAGTGCCCCTTGCATGAGAAGGGGTGGCAGTGCAACATTTTGTCCCCCCTTCCCAGGACACAGAAGATGGAACTTGGAGGGGAATTTTGCAGATCTGCTTCCCTTCCCCACTACCAGGTTCCCCAGCTTCGTCCTCCCAAGAGGGGCTCCCCACTCAGCCGGGCAGAGTCCTGTCTGACATCCCTGCAAGAGCCCCCTTGCTTGGCCTCTGCATGGGAAAGGGTGGCTGGAGAACATGTGATATGGGCTTCTGCATTCCTAGGTCTCTGAAGATGGAAGTTGGATTTTGCAGATCAGCTTTCCATCTGCAACACGAGGGTCCTGAGCTCCCCTTCCCTCCTTCCCTCCCTCCCCTCTCCTCCCCACATGGGGTGAGAGGCAGCCCTGATTTCTCCATCTCTTTTCACTTGTTTTTTCTAACCTCTCTCTCCCCCCCCCCCTTTCTCTAGATGTGATTTTTCTAACTCTACAAAGTTTGAAAAACTAGTTTTTCACTAAAGTTGATTTTGTTTTTGGAGTCTATTGCATCAGTCCTTTTGTGTGGTGCCCTTGAGAATTAGCTTTCAAAATAAAGTAAATTTTGGTTCCAACTCAGCTGGCAGTTATTTCAGATCAGTGGCATGCTCAGGCATTAACTGGCCCCTGGGATTTTCTCTTTAACCACAATGCCAATAAATGTCACATTTCTTTTTTTTCCCCTTCAGCCACAGGGGCCGTATATTCCCTCCGGGGCCAGTTTCAAGCATGAAGCTCCCAAACCTCTCAATTCTAGATGACCAATATAATTCCATCTCTGCCCCTGCTATTATGAATTACATGGGGATTTATTTCCCTCCAGAGAAAAGCCCAACAATTTTTGAGTCTAAGAACTGCTTGAATTATCCAGGGATCCCTCCTGACAGGTAGAATTATGATAAAAGTTTCAGCTCTGCTCTTTGGCCGAATCCTCCAGGGGAGACTTTGGGCAGAGAAATATGGAGCTTTGGGACAGGCAAGGTCTGTGCTCTTGAATGTACAGCTGTCTCCTTTCCAGATGAAGCTGAGTGTTTCTCTGTGTTGAGAAAAAGCAACTGGATATTCCACTTTGTGAGAGTCCTTTGAATTCTTCTAATTCTTCTTTAGAAATGTGAAGTGTATTGTTTGATTCATGCCATGAATTATGGACCTCCTGCTTCTGCTTCTGATGCTGCTGGTGTCCCATCCAGTTTCTGGGAAGCTGAGAATGAAGTGCCCGCTGAGTTTGGAGAACCAGGAGGGAAACAATCCATGGAGCTTTTACAACCCAGGAGACCATCTCATTGGTATAGTCATCAGTGGAGATGAAAGATTGCATACAAAGTTGCTTTTCAACATGGCTCCTTCTGTTCAATTTGTTTTCCATGATTTGTAAGTCATTTAGGGTGATGGAGTTGCACTCCCTCCATTCTAGCACTCGCTTTCTTTTCTGTTTTTTTCTCACTTATTCCTATATTGGGGAATATGTCTAATTTCCTGAATGATTTTGATTTCCATGGCTTCTCTCTTTTGTCTGATTTTGTGAAAGAGACTTTAATGCAAAAACAGGTCTGGAAAAAAGCTAAAAGCACTCCAGATTATTTTCCTCTTTCACTTCAATCCTTAATTTATTACTTGACTAATGAATTTTATTTAAAGTAGTGGTAGAACCAGTTGTAGTTGCCATACCTCAGCCAATTTCTATATTTGTGTAACTGATCATTGGTTTTGGATCAATGTTGACTTAAGGCTCAGTAGGCTTGTGGAGGATTATATATTTAAAACAGTATTTGTCGTTGCTGTTGATTATAATAGCATTTTTTTACAATAGGGATGTTTATGGTTTTACATACGGCTTACGATTCATTTTCGCATTTCAACTGGTCAACAAGAATTCCCAGCTCCTGCACAATCTCACACTTGGCTACAACATCCATTACAACTATTTGAGCACTTTCTGCACTTCAGATGCCTTGCTGGATGTGCTCTCTACTGGAGAAGCCAATGTCCCCAACTACAGCTGTGGAAGGAAGGAGAACCTTTTGGCTCTTCTTGATGCAGCTCAAAGGGCTATCTCCATCCAGATGTCAACGTTAGGAAGCACCTACAAAGTCCCACAGGTTTGTGTGTGTTTTTTCCCATCTGAGAAAGAGAGTGGTGGGTGAGCAATAGATGCAATCATGTCTTCTCCATGGAATTCAAGAGCTGCTTTTCTCCATATTAGCAAAAATGTCAATATTTTATCCCATTATGTTCGTGAGCCGCAGTGGTGCAATTGTTAGAGTGCAGAACTGCAGCTTACTTCTGTTGATCACCAGCTGCCAGCAGTTTGGCAGATTGAATCTCACCAGGCTCAAGGTTGACTCAGATTTCCATCCCTCCAAGGTCAGTAAAATGAGGACCCAGATTCTTGGGGCAATATGCTCACTCTGTAAACTGCCTAGACGGGGCTGTAAATTACTATGAAGAGGTATATAAGTTTAAGTGCTATAGTAAGGACCTGCCTCTCCTTCTTTCCTAAGAAAGTATAGACTCTTGAAATGTGGTATTTCAAAAGGAACCTTTTATTGAGAAGTGAAAGCAGGAGAGGAGACTCTTATTTCCCTCCCAAACTATAGAGTTAGAAATAGGGCTTTATAATCCCTCCTTCCAGTCGGAATGTGGATTTAGCCACTCCCCAGGTATGAAGATATTTATTGTAACGGCCGTCTTGAGAAACATAAGGAACCATTCCTAGGATCGTCTTCTGCTTTCAGCCAACTGAAACAATCCACATGGCCCGCCCTCTTTATTACATTTCAAAGGAAGTGAGAATAATGCAGGGTGCTTAGATGCCAGGAAAAAGGTTATAAAAATACAGCTTAACCCCATGCTCCCCCCTCCCTCCATTTGAATGGCAGTATCATGTTAGGGATCAGACATACCACCCTTCATAGAAAAAAGATAGATCCACCTGTAAGAGAGAAAGACAAAAAAAGAAAAACCATTATAATATTTTACAAAATTTTGTGAGGGTATTGGGTATGGAATTTCTTTAAGAGCATGGGGGCGATGGCGTGTTTTTTGTCCACCCACTTATTTTGGGAAGAGGGAAGGAGTTTCCACACTACTAGGCATTGGGTTTTCCCTCAATGGATTCTAGAATCAAAGATGTCTTTGATTTCAAAATGTTGCTCACCCTCAACCATTATGGGTGTGGGTGGTGCATGGGTTTGAGGTCTAAGTGAAGATGTGACTTCTCTTTTTAGCAGGCTAATGTGAAAGACTGGGTGGACTGGAAGTGCGCACTTCTGAACCAGTAGGGAAGGTACCGTATTTTTCAGAGTATAAGACGCACCTTTTTACCCCCAAAAGGGGGGTGAAAATCTGGGTGCATTTTATAGTCCAAATGTAGCCCCATCCACTTGCTGGCCCCCACCCTTGGGAGGTTATCAGCCTCTGTGCGTCACATTTTCCAGTGGTTTCAGGCAGTGGGGATCCTCACATTGCCAAAAATGAGCATCACATTTTCAGTCTCCACACGCTGGGAGATGTGTGGTGGAAACAGTTAGGGTGCTGCTTGGAACTGGCTGAAAACTGCCTCTGCCGCATTTTCATGAGTGCATGCAGCTGTGCAAATTGCATTGGGGAATCGGGGAGGAAAACACCAGAAAACGTGATGCATGGAGGCGATGCTCTTGCGAACTGGGTGCTTCTGCGTGAGAGGTGTAAGGCAAGGTGACTCACTGCCTAGCCTGCCCCTTCTCCAGACAATCCAGGCTGAAGGTGGTCAGCTTCTGCTCCTGGCCCAGGAGACAGATCTGGCCAGGAGGGAAGAGAAAGTGAGACAGCAGAAAAGGAGGAGGAGGGTGCGCGGCTTTGCAAATTGCTTCGGGGAATTGGGGAGAAAAACGCCGGAAAACGTGATGCATGGAGGCAATGCTCTTTTTCCTCCCCAATTCCCTGAAGCAATTTTTTTCCCCCTGAAAAGTACTGGGGTTGCGATTTTCAAACGTGCTGATTCAATGAACCCTCTTTTAGGTTTTTGTCAATGAAAGCTCTTAATTCTGTCAGTTCTCTAGGGGACATGCAGTACATCTTTGGTTTGGGAAGCTTTGTGATTGCACAGTCGGTAGTGTGGTGGTGGTGGGAGTTCATTGGATGCCTTTTCACTGAAAACCTCAGCTAGGTCTCTGTATTTCTTTGGTATATCCCTGTTTGGCATTCCCCAACCAGGCATCGCTGTTTCGCGGTCAGGCCGCCCCCTTCCAATCTCCCTTTTTTTTCATCAGCAAAAGTGACTCGTAACTGAAATCTGATTGACCCTTGATTCCAGTTAATTTTGGGGTTCCAATTTTTCAGCCATGCTAACCCCAATACTAATGGCCATTCCATGCCAGGTGCCACCACAAATGTCAGTGTCTCTTTGTGGTTATTTATTTATTATTTATTTGTCAAGAACGTATTAGATAATAAGTATAAGCATAGATTGGATACATAAAATAGATACCAATAGAGGAAACATTAGGATATGGACAGTAGGCACGCTGGTGTTCTTATGCACGCCCCTTGCAGACCTCTTAGGAATGGGGTGAGGTCAACATAGAGAGTCTTAGGTTAAAATGTTGGGGGTTTGGGGATGAAACCCCAGAGTCAGGTAGTGCATTCCAGTCATTGACCACTCTGTTACTGAAGTCGTATTTTCTGCAATCAAGTTTGGAGTGGTTCACTTTAAGTTTGTATCTATTGTGTGCACATGTATTGTTGTAGTTTGGAATGGTTCAAGTTTGTATCTATTGTGTGCTGATCTATTGTTGTGGTTGAAGCTGAAGTAGTCATTGACAGGTAGGACATTGTAGCAGATAATTTTATGTACTATGCTTAGGTCATACCGAAGGTGGTGTAGTTCTAAGTTTTCTAAGCCCAGAATTTCAAGTCTGGGGGCCTAAGGTATTTTATTGCGAGCAGAGGAGTGGAGGACTCTTCTTGTGAAATATTTCTGGACATATTCAATTGTATTAATGTCTGATATGTAGTGCAGGTTCCAGACAGATGAGCTGTATTCGAGAATTGGTCTAGCAAATGTTTTGTATGCTTTGGTTAGTAGTGTGATATTACCAGATATCCATAGTTATCCATAGTTATTTGTAGGGGCTCGGTTAGGGGTGGGTTCTATTTACTTTACTACCGGTTCGCAATGGGGCCACTGGTGAGAACTTATTTGCATTTTTTATATTGCACTAAATCAGGGGTCCTCAACTACAGCCCATGGGCTAGATACGTGCAATGAATGTTTGTGTTGCTGCAGAGAGTCTCTCCCTTCGGGGCCTTTTTGCATGGGTCAGAGGGAGGCAGAAATTCCAACTCAGGGTCTGTTTCAGCCTCCTGGTGCTGGGCTTTGGGTGAAGGCAGGAGGGAAGCACCATTGGTGGCGAAGAGCTGGAGGACTTTGTTCCAGTGGGACTGCATCATGGCCTGGAACTAGCTGACCATCTCAGCCCGCTGAGCCTCAAGATGCCAGTACCTGGCCTTATACTCCTGTAGGTCTTACCTCTGCTTGAAAAGCCTATGCTCATAGTCCTCAATGAGGTGCTTCTACTGAGCCTCCTTCTTGGTCAGATCCAATTTGAACTGAGCTGTTTTGTCAACTCTTTCTCCTGGTGGCTGCTTAGCTCCAACAATTTATTCCTGTTGGGGCCCTAAGGAGCTCAGGTGGGGAGACGAGTAGTGGCTGGGAGGGGAGGGCCGAGTAGAGGCTGCCAAGGCGCCCCTTAACATGAGTGACATCAAGTTGGCCACCCCCACCCAGTCACATGACCACCTAGCCACGCCCACCCAGTCAGTCATTAGGCAGACCATATTAGTGGTCCGTGGGATTTAAAATTATGAATTTAGTGGTCCCTGAGATCCGAAAGATTGGTGACGCCTGATCTACCATGTTTCCCCAAAAATAGGACATGTCCCGAAAATAAGGCCAAGCCTGATTTTTGGGATGGGCATAAATATATACCCTCCCCTGAAAATAAGCCCTAGTGATGGGGTGGCCATGGCCAGAACAGGAAACAGCCCTTCCCTTCCCCGGTCACCTCAGGGTTTCTCGGCACCTTAATCGGATCAGCTGTGAAGCTTAGACCACCATTCACAGCAGATTCACAGGTGCTGCTCATACCTGCAAGCGCGGCCACTTTTGCAGCCAATTGCAGTTGCAAAAAAAGCCAGAGGGCAAGCTATGCACCCCACATGCCTCGCACCCTCCCTACCTAATAGTGACAGTCACAGCAGGCAGTTCTGTCCACAGAACAGCTGCCTCATGGGTGTCGCTCCGGCTGGCACCTCCAGCAAGCATGGCCATTTTTGCCATGGACTGTGGCCACTTCTATAGCAGGAGGCCAAGTGATGTGCCCCATGTGCCTTGCACCAGCTTTCCAAAGGGTACTGTAGCAGCAGCTATCCACAATTTTTTAACCCTTATTTCCTCCCGACCGTACTGGGCCACGTGGATCGGGATGAAATAAGGGTTAAAAAATTGTGGATAGCTGCTGCTACAGTACCCTTTGGAAGGCCGGCATGAGGCTCGAGTCTCCTGCTGCAGAAGTGGCTGTGCCCAAGAAGCGTTTTTGGGACAGAAGGAAAAGGGGAAGCAATCACTTGCAAACTCCCACCCCGCTCCCACCTCTCTGCCGGGTGACTCCCGGCAGCCCCAGATGCCCAAAGCCCACACCCGCCCGACTTCCTTTTCCACAGTGCCCAGCTCTTTATCGAGGGAGGTGGCAGGTGGGGTGAAGGAGAAGTGAGATGCATGGAGTGAGACAGGGCTAAGAGCCTGGTGGCGCAGTAGACTAAAAGCATGTTATTAACATTCAGCTGCCTGCAATTACTGCAAATTCTAATCTCACCAGGCTCAAGGTTGACTCAGCTTTCCATCCTTTCTAAGGTAGGTAAAATGAGGACCCAGTATGAAGGCTATTGCTTAACGCATTGTAAATTAAGCAATTGTAAGACGCCCTGAGTCTCCGGAGAAGGGTGGCATATAAATCAATTTTTTTAAAAAAAAACTCCTCTTGCCCTCTTTTCTCTCCCTCTTGCCGGGCATGGGAGCGCTTCCTGCCCCTGCCCAAATTAGATGCAATTTGGGGGTGGCAGGTGGGGAGAGGTGGGGTCAGGGAGACACGAGACACACGTCTTACCTGCCTTGCAGCTCTGTCCAGCGGAGAGGTGGGAGTTTGCAGGTGAGGGATGGATGAATGGATGGATGGATGGATGGATGGATGGATGGATGGATGGTGGGCGAGTGCCAAGAACACTGGGGAGATTCCCACCTTTGGTTGCCCCAGTGAACAGCTGATGAGCCACAGCAGTGCAACACAGCAGCAGCAGCCATGAGGCGCCCATGCTCGCTGCCTCCTGCACCCCCAAAATAGTAACACACACACACACACACACACACCCGATAACAAGGACAAGCCCTTATTTCGGGGTCCAAAAAAATATAAGACAGGGTCTTATTTTCGGGGAAACATGGTAGTCCAAGCAGACCTTACACCATTTCTGACCGATGGCAGTCCAGTCTCTTCTTGAAAGCTTCCAGTGATGAAGCTCCCACAACTTCTGAAGTTAAGCTGTTCCATTGGTTGATTGCTTTCACTGTCAGAAAATTTCTCCTTATTTTCAAGTTGAATCTCTCCTTGTTCAGTTTCCATCCATTATTCCTTGTCCGGCCTTCAGATGCTTTGGAAAATAGCTTGATCCCCTCCTCTCTGTGGCAGCCCCTCAAATATTGGAAAACTGCTATCATGTCTCCCCTGGTCCTTCTCTTCATTAGACCAGCCATGCCCATTTCCTGCAACCATTCATTGTATGTTTTAGCCTCCAGTCCCCTAATCATCTTCGTTGCTCTTCTCTGCACTCTTTCTAGAGTCTCAACATCTTTTTTTATAGTGTGGCGACCAAAACTGGATGCAGTATTCTAGTTGTGGTCTTACTAAGGCTTTATAGAGTGGTATTAGTATCTATCTTGATCTTGATTGTATCCCTCTGTTAATGCAATTTAGGATTGCATTGGCTTTTCTGGCTGCCACTGCACACTTTTTTTAAAAAAAAGTTTTTTATTTTTAAACAAGTGATACATTGTTATTCAATCAGTGTGTCATCTGAGTACAAAATTTTGTGTCAGCGGAGATCTTACCCAACATATGGGCAGATCACAATCCCCTGGAAATTAAGTGGAAAAAGAAATATAGAAGGGGAAATACAAGATGGCGGTTAAACATCCAATTCCTTCGAGATAAACAAAATATTGGAAAATTAAAGAAAGAGTCTATACTCAATCTCTATCCATTGGTAAAATTGCCCCAAATATTGTAATATTCCGATTCTTCCTTTCCTTTAATTGCCATTGTCAATCTATTCATTTCTGCGCATTTTAATATTTTCTTAATTACCACACCCTTTGTAGGAATTTTTTCTGTTTTCCAGTTTTGTGCAAATACAATTCTCGCTACAGTTATTACATGTATGATCAAATATACATTTCCTTTACTAAATTCCTCTGGTAAGATACCCAACAGGAAAAGCTCTGGCTTTAAATCAATATGCTGCTGAGTCATCTTCTCTAACTATGTCCAAATTCTTGCCCAATAATTTCTCACTTCTGGACATGTCCACCACATACGATAGTACAATTACGGTGTCTGGTGGCATTTCCAACATTTAGTTGATTTATCTTTAAACATTTTTGCCAATTTTTCTGGTGACATGTGCCATCTGTAAAACATTTTACACAAATTCTTTTTATATGCTGTAGCCATTGTTAATTTGTATTTTCTTTCCCATAATTTAGCCATTTATCTAACTCTATTGTGTATCCAAAATTTTTTGCCCATGCTATCATTGTTTCTTTTCCTTGTACTTCTTCTAATTTAATAACAAGTAAATAGCTATACAATTTTTTAATCATTTTCTCATCTGTTCCTGTGAGTATCTCATCCAATTCTGTCATTTCCAAGTAAAAACCATATAACTTAGCATCTTTTTCATATCTCGTTTGTATTTCAATTGTGAATACCAAACCATATCAATTAACTCTCCTTCTACTTTTTCCATTCTCTCATCTAGTTTGCCTATTCTTTCTTTAAAATCTTCATGAAACACTTGCATAATTTTTTTTAATTCCAGTTGCATGGCCATGGTATCCAATATTCTCTGGGCTGCAGGATTTGAAGTTGTTGAAGAAGCTGTTGTAGGCAGATGCATTGTTGTTTTCTTAATCTTGTCATGTCTTAATACCACAAGGTTTATAATCCAAATATGGCTTTAATTTATAATCCAAGTATCCAATCCACCCTGTTGGATGGATAAGAAAAAAAAGATTTTTTTTTAAAAAGAAAAAATCAACCAATCCCAAAGCAAAAGTGAAAAAGACAAACAAGCAAGAAAATTGAATTTAAAAAAGATATAAGAAAAAAAGAAAAATATCAAATCCCACTTTCTCATTTATTTCTCACTTTTCTGATTCTTCTTACCATAATCCAAACTCTCTCTGACGAGGAATTAAAACATCCAAAAAGCCCACAAAAAGAGATACAAGAAAAAAAATGTCTACGTAAAAAAACCCCAAAAGACCAAAAAAGGATACACTCCAACCAATTATTCCAAAAAAAAAAAGGAAAAAGGATAAGCACAGAAAAGGAAAAAAAGAAAGAAAAACAATTGAAGTAGAGAAAAAAAATTCTAAAAGTTAACAAGTAAAGTCTTAGTTGTATTAATTCTATTATCCAAAACAAGAGGAGTAAAAAAAATGTCTCAAAGACAGCACTGTTTAGCAAGTATCAACAATCTTTCCTGTTATTTCTTCTTGTATAAACTTCAAAGGCATACTGTTCCAGCTTACATTAAAAAAAACCAATGCTCCCAATGCTCAACTCTCTATTAGACACAACAGTTTCTTATCATTTCAGCCAATATTTTTTTCAAAAAAGTTTTTATTTTTATTTTTCATAAACACATTTACATGTACAGTCATTTATCCATCATTTTTCATTCATCTTATCTTTTAACTTTCATTTTTCATTTTTACTTTTTCAGGGCTGCTCTTTTACCATTTACCCTTCTTTATTTACCACAACCTTTCTTCTCCTCCCCTTTCTTCCTTCCTCTTTCTCCTCCTACTTTCTTTGTTCTTCCTCTCCTTCTCTTTCCTACTTCCCCTTCCTTTCCCCCACTCCTCTCTTCTTCCCCCTTCTAGCCTTCTCTCCTACTCCTCTTTCCCCTCCCTTTTCTTCCTCTCCTTTTCCCTTTCTTCTTTCTCTCCCTCTCCTCTCCTCTCCTCTCACTTCCTCTCTCTCTACTCCTTCCCCTCTCTCTTGTTGTTTCCCTTTTCAAGTCAATCTAGAATGGTATTCGAGCAGCCCCGATTTTCTATTTATCTCTATTCTCATTTCTATTTCTTATTTGATTAATATTTATTTCTATTTCATCATTTGTGTACATTTTTATAACCTCACTTTTTCCCTTTTACCCCCCCTCCCCTTTCTCCTTTTACTTATGCATCATCTGGGTTTCTATTTTTCTGATTATTTTCTCCCATCTTTTCCCTATCTCTTTTATCTCTTATACCCTTATTCATATTTCCTTTCTAACCAATTGTAAAATTTATCCCATGTCCTGAAATACATTGACTCCTCTTTATCTTTTATTCTCAGTGTTAGTCTGTTCATTTCTCCACATTCTAGAATTTTCTTTATAATTTCACCTTCCAATGGGATTTTGTCTGCCTTCCATTTTTGTGCAAATACTATCCTAGCCAGTGTTATTATATGAATAATCAAATGTATATCTTCTTTACTATAATTCTCTGGTAATATTCCCAATAAGAATATCTCTGGTCTTAACTCTATATGTTGCTGCAACATTCCCTCTAACCATGCCTGTATTTTCACCCAATAATGTTTTGCTTCTTTACACAACCACCACATATGATAATATGATCCCAGCAACTGGTGACATTTCCAACACTTAGCTGCTTTATCTTTAAACATTTTAGCTAATCTTTTTGGTGGCATATGCCATCTATAAAACATCTGATACAAATTTTCTTTATAAGCTGTTGCCATTGTTAATTTATAGTTCCTTTCCCAAAGTTGTTGCTATTTCTCCAGTTCTATAGTATATCCAAAATTCTTTGTCCATGCTACCATTGTTTCTTTTACTTCTTCATCTTCTAGTCTAATCCGCAATAGATAATTATATAATTATATAATCAGAAAATATGGGTATTGGCATAAAATTTAATGTATGGAAACTGACAGACTCTGAAAATTGTGGCTGTCAGAACAGATAAAATTTCAATTAAAAATGTCTTGGATTATACAACTGAAAAATCATATTGGGAACTGAGGTGTCCCTGTTTCTTGGATAATTAGAGAAGAAGCTAAAAAGATTCCTCCAGAAAGAATCTGGGATATAGAAGCAGAAAAAGATTCAGCAATCCTAAAAAATTATAATAGGCCCTTTATTGGAATCGAATATTTCAGTTGGCATTTGCACATGTTAATCTAATTGCAATAAATTTTGGGGTAATACAGTAATATGATTTACATTTTATTGTTTTTAATTTGTTTATTATTTTCCAGTTTTATTATATAATCTTCCTAATATTCTGTCTTTACTATTTTAAATAATGTCTAATTAACAAACCATTATAATACATTCAGGAGCACCAGGTTGGATTTATTAAAATCTAATATTTTGGATTTGACCTGACCTCAAATATAACACAGCATTCTTCACTGCTTCTTCAGATCAATCATGAAACAGCTGGAGAGGCTCTGAGTGATAAAAGTCAATTCCCCTTTTTCCACTGGATGGAGCCCAAACAAGGATTCCAGTACCCAGCAATTGTCCAACTGCTCCTCCATTTCAGATGGACCCTGATTGGCCTCTTTGCTTCAGACACAGAGAAGGGAGAGAATTTCATGAGGACTTTTTCTCCTATGCTTGTCAGGAATGGAATTTGCATTGCTATATCACAACGATTCTCAACACATGGATATACAGCATCCCTCAGGGAGGGCCTCTCTAAGTGGAGACAAGTCAATGTCTTTCTTCACTTTGTAGAATATGTTTCCATTTGGGACAGAATCCTTCCTTTCCATTTAGCACTTATGCGTTTGCCAGGACCCATTGAAGGGAAAGTCTGGATCCTCACAAATTTTGAAGGTTATGAAATAAACAAGCGCAGACTTCTCAAATACATCCATAGTATTTCAAACTTTAGTTATCTGCAAAAAGAAAGTTCAATGGATGATGCCATTGAACCCCATTTCTTTGTGGAAGAAAAGTTTCAAGGTCTTTATTTTAGCTGTTCTCTTTCAAAGAATGTCTTTTCTGTCAAAGGCCGCAGAAGATGCATCCAGAAAGCCCCACTGGAGACCCAGGAGAAAAGGAACAGAAGAGGGATCGTAAATCACTACCAACCTTACAGTTTCATAAAGACTCTGGCCCATGTCATGAATGCTGCCTATTCCTCCAGATTGAGGTGGGAAAGGAAGGAAGGAGAAAAGATGTTGGGGTCTCCAAGGCTGCAGCCGTGGCAGGTATGGGGTCCTGATATGGATCCATTAATCTTAGAGCCTTTGGAGAAGGAATCCAGAGGAGAAGGAGGGGAACCACCTCAACAGATCTGGCCAATTTAGTTACTCAGAGAATCATGGTTCCAAAGAGTAGATACCATGGCATTATTAAACATTGCTAATTTGAAAATGCTGTATTCTTTTTAAAATAAATTCCTGTATTTGTAGGTTTGTGATTAGCATCGTGGAATTTCACCTTTGTTCCCTCCCTGTTGCAGGTGGGTCTGTGTGCAGCTCAACAGGCAACTAAACCCCCCTATTCTCCCCAATGAAAGAGACCTGATGTGGATCTGGTTTTATTGTGAGAACAGGGCATGGTGAAACTCATATATTCACAAATTTATATTTGTGAAAATCAAATATAAATATGAGATAGGCAGCATTAACTAACAGCCAACAAACAAGCAGCTGGAACCACTCCAGCGATGCTCCATGTGAGGGACAGAGGTTGTCTCCGGATGACCATGTGTCTTGGTCAAAACGGCTGCTTCCATCTTCTCCAAAGGCCAACAGAAAATGGAGTCTGACTTCAGACCATACACTTAGGCTTATCTGCCCCCGGCCACTAGGTGAGGCTAGAGGAAGAACAGCACAATAGTTACATGTTGTGGCATGATCACCTTTATAAATTTGGAGGAGACCCTGAGACCATTTAGCCCAACCCCTCCTCTCTGCAGGGATCCCAGTTAAAACTTCTCTGACTGATGGCTGCTCAGTCTTTGCACTCAGATAATCCATGAAGAAGGGATTGAGCTTCTCTTCTTTACTGGCTCAGATCTAACACAGCTCATCCTTTTATGATATTTTTTTCTCTCATTCAGCTAAAATCTCCTTTCTTGTAACTGAATTCATTTTTCCATGTCTGACACACTGGAATAATAGTGAGCAGATCTTACACTCTTGTGTAACGTGTGTCAGTTATTGGAAGAGGGCCGTATCCTCCCTTCTCCAACCGAGAGATTGTGTCAGTTGGAAAAGAAGCTCCCAGACTCCTCCTGATCTTCAGCTTTTCTCTTCATTGTCTTTCCTCAAGACTAAGATCAGCTCCTTTTGTTCTATTCGGGAAGAACAAGGGTGGCTAGAAACTGAGGTGAGACGGTCATGCAGTAAATCCCTTTTATTTTAATTTTTTTAAAACAAGTGGCATGGCTCTGAGGACGCAATATCTTTGAACTCTTCCTTGGCTTATTTGTCCTTCCCTGAAGCTGATGTAAATTTTGTGCAAATTCTTCTCCAAGCGTGATGCCTGCAAGGGGACCTGGTCCTTGAGTTGGGGTCTCCCCAAGTCAGAACATTCACTTCCTGAGATTCTTATGGCTGCATTTGCCTTCTTTCCATGAACATCTCCTTGCTGACTCAGATTCCATTTCCAGTTAACTACGATTTTGAGATCATTTTCATAAGCATACATATCAAGTATGGTATCCCTCATCTTTCTTCCAGTCCATCATTAATGTTCTTATATGAGACTCTATTGTTAGTCAAGTCCTAGTTGCTAAAAATCAAATATTTTTTTACTGCTTTTTACTCATGCACCCTTCTCTGTGTGGAAACCATAAATCATAAATATTGTTTCTGGAAACTTGATATTCCTCTTATTAAATTTTATTTCATTCAAACAGGTAAAATACAAGTTTTGGAAAATAAAACTATTACAAAGACAAAACAAAACTAGACAAAACATTTTTTTATAAAATTGTGCATTAAAAACAGACAAAAAGATACATATTGTCCCTCCCAATTGAATACAATACAGCAATAATAGTTTCTCCCCCTTGCAAAATAGGCCCACAATTATAAACTACACATCTATTTGCAACTACTTGACTTGTCATCTATCTGCTGTATGTAAAAAAACATAGTTAATAGGCAATCTAACAATAAAATTAATTTTCAAAACTTCAAAATTGTCTGTTATCTGCTATTGTATTTAACTCACAGAAAATTTATAGGGGCTTCTTATCTACCACAGACCACCACAATCATTACCTCTGATCCATCCAGAATCCATCCAAGGTTAAACATCTTTGTTTGACTCTTAATAATAATACATTTCCTTAAAATTTTAATTAGGATCTTTCCCAACATCTGTTTTCCATTCCCCAAAGTCACAGGACCTCCTGTAAATTGAAACACAATGACTCTTAAGACTTGTTTTCCAGTTAAATATGACAAGTTCATTCCCCAATCTCCCTCAATCTTCTTGAAAGAATCCATTTTATCCATCATTCATTCTGTCCACTTTGAGCCTTCAGGGCCCATGGCCTCTCCAGCCATCTCCAAGCAGCCTGTCTTCAAACTAGATTTTTTCTTCAGGGATGCCAGCAACAAATTTAAGTTCCAGGCCATCCATCCATTCATCCACCCATCCAATCCATCCATTTCAACAATTGATGCTTGCTCCTGATTATTGCTTTTAAGTTGATTTAAAACCATTGTTATTTTATCAAAAAATGAATTTTCAAATAAGGCTTGTAAGTTGAAAGACTTTATATTCTTTAAATCACATCTAATTAGCTTATTCTAAGATTGTATTAATTACCGTATTAATGACAACATAGAAAAATTGAGGACCAATGGCAAATTGTTATCCATCACCTTCAGGTTTCATAGGAAAGATTAAAAAGGGTTAAAAATTATTTGAGTATCATTTTGAAGACAGATTTATCCACTTATTTAGCATACCACCCCTCAGGTTTCTAATCACATCACACAATTGTTTGTGAGTCCTTTATTGAAATCCAGTTCTATCACCAGTGTTCCCATAATCTATTTTAGAAGTGTAATATTATGTGTGAATGACTTTTGGGATGAGGAGAAGAGAGGCTGCCTAGGAAAGGATCAGATGAGAGGGGAGAATCCTGCAGCTGCATAATGGGAGAGAAAGAAACTCAGAAAGGATCCTCACTAACTTTTCAGGCTGAAAAAAGAGTTGGTGGGAGATTTGTTCTTTCAGATCTGCAAAAAATGTTTAATGTCGCGTTACAATCAAGTAGAATTGGCACATCTGGAGGTGTTTTCCATCAGGATGACCAGGGAGAAGATTAGCTTGACCATTTTCTTCTTACTAAACCCATGCTTTCTGGGAATCATCTGTTGTTTTCAAAGAGTTTATGAATCTTTTTTTTCCTCTGTTCATTTTCTTTGTCATCTGCTCTAGAATGTTCCCTATAATTGACCAATTGTGTCAATTATATTTTCTCTATATTTTGTCAGTATATGATTAACAATTTTCTGTCAAACTTTCTCATTTATTTATGAAGATGATGACAGTATTTTTAACCTAATTAAGGATATTTGGAGATCAGACAATTCAATGTGGGATAAGAAACAAAGTTTTCTGCTTTTCAAGTTCCTGGATGTTCCCATTCTAGTTTCATCCCTTTCTGGAGAAGAATGAATTTTGGAATATTTCCAGCATTGAACTGTACTTGGACCAAAATGGAGAGATAATAGCAGATCTGGGCATTGACATCTTCTTGGTTCTCCCCAAGGAGGATGCCTGGCAAGAGATTCTGGCACATTTTGAAAGACAGAAACTTACTATCAACCAAGATGCTCTTTCACAGCTGAAGCTGCTCAATAAGGTGAGATAAATTTTGCTGTCTTTTCTCTGTTTTCCAAAGCCTGAGATCCCATTTCAAGTGGGCAAAGCCTATAGTCTCCAGGGTGGTTGGCCTTCCATGCCAGTTGGTGTCATCTAATTTGTCAGAGTTTGTTGCAGAAATCAAATCCAGAGTGCGCACACAGGTAACGGAGTCAGCAGGATTCATTAACTTCTCTTTGTATGTAATAGAATACATGAAAACAAATATACAATACCAATGACTGATTCCTCCAATGTGGTAGAGAGTACACGCAAAAACAGGCAGAGGAGAGAACAGTTTCAGTTTCAATTTAGCAGACAACTAGACTAGTTTGCAGCTTTTGCACAGACTCAGAGCTGAGCCACGCCCAGCCTCCAAACTGTTTCAGTTTCCAAACAGTCCCCATTGGCTGACCCAGTTGCTATGCCTATTCATTGGCTGACCTTGTTATCATGTCTCTGCCAGTCATGAATTCTCTGACAGAATTGCATTTCTTCAACAGACAGGACCTAAGTGGAATGGCTTTGCCATATTTTATGGAAATCTTTCAAGATCGTATTAGTCAGAGGTTTCTTTCTTCATCATAGTTTTATTCTACATTAAAAAATCTAACAGAATGAAAGTTTTCTAAAAATTTTACAGCGAACTTCATTCTCAGTTTTAATATGAATATATCATCATGCTTAAATCTTTTTTCAATTCCATCCCTCTAAACCACATTAAGTAAAAAAAAGTATTTTATTATAATCTTAAATGCCAGAAGCAAAAATGAGGAACTACATGAAGAATCTGCCAGTTGTTATATCTCCTGCACCTGTTTAGAAGTAGTCAGAGATTTCATATTTACCTCAGTGAAGACCAGAGGCTACTTGTCTCCATTCATTTCTACCTCCATTTTCCATGGATGGAGAGTCCTAACATATTTCCTTTGGCATTCCTTTTTTCCTGCTCAGTCTCTGCCTCAGTCCAAATGTGTGGAAAGTTGTCATCCTGGATTTGTCAAGAGGGCTCGAGAAGGAGAGCCAGTTTGCTGCTATGACTGTGTTCCTTGTCCAGAGGGGACCATCTCCACTCAGGAAGGTGGGTCACACTGAGGAAAATGGGAGGTTTTGTGGAACTGGATCCATCTAGAACATTTTCATGACAGTTTGCAAGTTAAAAGACAGATGAAGCTCACCTGGTTTGTTTGTTTTTTTAATTTTTAACCTGCACAATTTCTTATTTAAAAGGAAGTAAACCAAAAAGACTTTGAAGGAGGGGCTGGGAAGAGATGGGAGGAGGAGATGGCAGACTGATCAAGCTTTACTAACAGCAGAGGGAATATCTCTTCTGCTTTTTAGTTTGGTTATGTACTGCTCAGTTAACCTTTCTAGGAACATCTGAGTTCTTTGAAACTTGATGAATTGTTTTAGGTCCACTTTCTGAAAGACCTTGCAAACCACTGTGTATTGGATCCTCCCCTTGAGGATCACTGAGAAGGTGTCACTGGTCCATAATGTGGTGCTGTGGGTAGTTATGGGGTGTTGTGTCTTCGGCTCCCGAGCCCGGACCTCCGGAGGAGGAATCCTCCGAAAGTGAAGAGGAGGGGGCAAGGGACTCCTCCCCTGGCCCGTCTGGTTTGGCACCACCCCAGGCCCCAGCTGAAAGCCCTGTGGAAGAAAGCTCCTCTGAGTCAGACGAGAATGAGGAGAGGGAGTGGATTAATCCCAGGTGGCGACGATCAGAGAGACGGGCTCAGCAAAGGAGTGGGTGGGGCCGAGCACGAGGTGATGAGTCACAAAGCCAACGCCCCACAAGGTATAAAAGGAACTGACCTTACCTTGTTGGCTTTTGTGACGAACAAAGTTTTACCCTGACTGCTTGTGTCCTGAAATACTGCAGCAGCGAAGCGTTTTCTTTGAAGCTCGTATTGGATATAAATACTTGGAGCCTTATCAGGGACTGGCCGTGGCAACTCAAAACAACAGCTGTTGTTATCTCTCCCGGGCTCGCTGCCAGCTCGTTGTTTATGGATGGTAAATAAACAACTTCTGAATACTCCTGTTCGAGTGTGTGTGCTTGTCTGGGCTTCTGAAGCAGGGAGGGGACAGAACATGGGGGGAACTCATTACACAAATATTCTGCCAGTCATGTAGATCAATCGATTGATCAATCGATCAATCAATCAATCAATCAATCAATCAATCAGAATAGACCTTGAAGGGACCTTGGAAGTCTTCTACCCCCTGTTCAAGTAGGAGATCCTGTACCATGTCAGACAAGTGACTGTCCAGTCTCTTCTTAAAAACCTCCAGTGTTGAAGAACCTAAAACCTCTGGAGGCCAGCTGTTCCACTGGTTAATTGTTCTCACAGATAAGAAGTTTCTCCTTAATTCCAGATAGTTCCAGACATTACAAGATACTGTAGGTATCCTCCAAGTCCAGTATATTAACTGCCATGTGGCAGGACTCTGATATTTGCCTAAAAAGATTATATGATTCATTACTAATCTCTAATAATATAGGATCCTATGAAGATTCTACACATTACACCAGAAATAATTAACATCCTAGAACTTCCCTCAACTTCATATACCTAGCTACATTTAATACATTTTTTTAAAAAAAATATCCTTCTTATGCTCATTTTAATGAAATCATTAAGAAATATTCCTTGGAAAATGCCCATGGTTTCAGCTGTTATCCAAAGAAGGTATTTTCTGTAAGATAAAAGGACAGAATTTTAAAGAAATATTGCTTTTTTGCTATCTCAGATACCGAAAAATGCACCAAGTGTCCAGATGATAAATATCCAAATGAGGATAGAGTCCAATGTATCCCCAAAGTTATAACCTATCTGTCTTATGAAGAACATCTGGGCATTATCCTGGTCTCTTTTGCCCTACTCTTGTTCCTAACCACAGGCCTTGTTTTAATTATCTTTATTAAATACCGAGAAACTCCCATTGTCAAAGCCAACAACCGGGACCTCTCCTACATCCTCCTGGTCTCCCTCCTGCTTTGCTTCTTGTCTCCTCTTCTCTTCATTGGTCAACCAAGGAAAGCCACCTGCCTTCTCCGACAAACAGTCTTCAGCATCATCTTCTCAGTTGCCGTTTCTTCTCTCTTGGCCAAAACCATCACAGTGGTGTTGGCTTTCTTGGCCACAAAACCAGGAAACAGAGTGAAGAGATGGTTGGGGAAGAGCTTGGCCAACTCCATCATCCTTTCTTCTTCTGCAGTCCAAATTATCATCTGCTCCATCTGGCTGGGAGTTTCTCCCCCATTTCCTGACTCTGACCTCCACTCCCAGCCTGGAGAGATCATCCTGCAATGCAACGAAGGGGCTGTTGTCATGTTCTACATTACCCTCAGCTACCTGGGCTTCCTGGCTGCCATCTGCTTCACAGTGGCTTTCCTGGCCAGGAATCTGCCTGGGGCCTTCAATGAAGCCAAGCTGATCACCTTCAGCATGCTGGTCTTCTGCAGTGTCTGGGTGACTTTTGTGCCCACCTACCTGAGCACCAAAGGGAAATACATGGTGGCTGTGCAGGTCTTCTCCATCCTGGCCTCCAGTGCTGGTCTGCTGGTCTGCATCTTCATCCCCAAGTGCTACATTATCCTTCTGAGGGCAGAGCTGAACACAAAGGAGCACCTTACAGCCAGAATAAATGTAAAAACATAACACCATTATGATATTGTGATTGTTAATTGTTTTTATTTGAAAGGAGATATTAATTCTTTCCACAGTATATAGGAGTCAAAGAAAATCAAATCCATATGTTTCAAAATGGGGAATTGTTGAACAACTGAAATTCTTGCAGCTCCCTTCCCTTTTAGCTCAATAAATTTTGCTAAAGAGAACTCTGTAAAAGTCATTTAGAGGAATTTGCTGTTCAGCAACATCTACTGAATGTGACACTTTATAAAAGATTATTTGGGCACTTGTTCCTACAGCTAAAAGTGTGTGTGAGAGAGAGAGTGAAGAGGAAAAGAGGTCAGGAGGAAGCTGTGGGAACCAAGCACCAACCTGGTTGCCTGATCATCTCTGTGACAATGCCAGAATGATGTGAAATGTCCTGCTTGACTGGTTCTCAGCTGGGGAGGGAAATCTTCATCACTCTTATATAGTTCTTTCTTGATTTGATGATAAAATCTCCTTTGCAGAAAGTAGTCAGTAGAGCAACTTCTGGGATTTCAGTTTGGGATTGTTTTTATTTTAAAAAATTAAAAAAAATTAAGTGTGTATAGAAATTTCCACTGTGTTTTTTTCTTTCCTCAACCAGAAAAATAAAATAGCAGTTTTCAGGCTCTTTAATTTTCCACTGTACAATTTGTACCTAAAGCATTTTCTCTGCTCCTCTTCCAAGCTTGTTTTGTCTGTGAAGGGCTGGACAAGATGTCCAGAGAAAGGGGACCTTGAGACTCTCCCCAGGACAAAGTTGAAGGGATCCTGTCTAAAGCCAGTCGCATCATTGATCAGGTCACAAATGTTCAATGCTGCATAAAGTTCATCCAGATCAAAGAAGGGGGTGAATAAGGGGGAGTGGACTTGTTTCCTAGGTTTCTAGGAATAGATACCCATGGAAGCTGTTCTGCTCTCCAGTCACAGAGATTGCTGATCAATTGGGAATCAATGTTAGGTTTCAGAATGCCTCCTAATTACAAATAGGATCCCTTTGAAAATGCCATTTTAAGGAGTTAAGAAAAGTTCTGATGGATCAGGTGAAGGTCAGTCTAAGATTCAGAATGAACACTCTGGTTCTCCCACAAGCAGAAAGCAGAGACTTTGCCCCACATGGAACAGGCATTTCCCCACAATTTCACTTTCCTCCATCACACCACACAATATTGGACACTCAAGCATCTCACATTCTAGGAATCCCTAATTCTGGTATCTAACATTAATCTGAGAAAAGATTTCCAAGTTTCACACCTCCAATGAAGAAGTACTAAGGCGGGACTGGAACTCAAGAGTCTCCTGGGGATTGGCCCAAAGTCCCTCAGGAAGATTTCACACCAAAGGGAGGATTAGGACTCAGAGCCTCCTGGACCTTGGCCCAATCTCAGCCAGCTGGCTTTCATGCCTCAGAACTCCTGATAATTGTCTCAAAGTCACCCATTTGGCTTTTATTTTAAAGCTGGTCTTAAAACTTTAGTGAGTGAAGCAAAGTCCCTCAGCTGGCTTTGGTTCTCTGCACCCTCCCTGGGCACTCCTTGACCCCCTTTCTCCCCTCCAACAGAAAAGGCTCCTCCTGCAGCTGCACCTCATGGCTTCCCCCCCCCTTCCCCCCCCCCAATAGACAGCTATCACTCAAACCCCTGTCCTGCCCTGCTCCCTCACACCAGGGTTGGGCAGGGCTGCACCTGGCAGACAGTCTGCCCGAGCCACCCCCTCCTGCTGCCTCCTCGGGGCTGAAGCCTCCTTGGGGCTGGTCAGAGTGCAGTGGGCTGGAGAGGAGTGGAGCAGGGGGTGAGCGACCAGACGGGCTTCCACTCAGCCGGGCTGTGGGGATGGTGGGCACGATGGCTGTATGTTTGGGCAAAGCAAGAGGGGGCCAAGGAGCCACCTTACTATCCATCCATCCATCCATCTGTCCATCCATCCATCCATCCATCCATCCATCCATCCATGTGTGTGTGTCTGAGACTAGCTTTGGGGGGGGGGTGTTTCACAGTCGCTTCCCCAACCCCCAACTCCTCGGCCTCAGTCCCTCAGTGGGCAGAGAAGGGCAAGAAAGAGGGTGGGGATCTGGGACTCTGGAGGCTGAACCAGATGATGGTCAATGAAGGCAGCGGCCCCCAAACTTTTGGGACCAGGGACAGATTCCGTGGAGAGAGGTTTTTCCCTGTATCAGAGAGGAGGAGGGGAGTTCATGGGCTGCCTGCATCCTGCATGTGGGGCTTGCTGGTTTTTGCGGGCCAGTTTCTGGCATGCAGGGACGTGGGGTGGGGGGTTGGGGACAGTGGTGGGTTCCTACCGGTTTGCACTGGTTTGGGCTATCCGGTAGTGATAATTTGCTGTTGGTCGCTGAACCAGTAAAGATTGCTGACTGGCCCTGCTCCTGAACCGCTTGCCCGGTCGCCGCTTGCTCACCCCACCCACTTGCCCTGCCCAGTCAGCCCCCCATCCCTGTTGCTTGCCACAGCCCCTCACACTGTCTTCGCCGGGCTCACATGGCTGGCTAAGCTGCCACGGCCAAGCCCGGCTCCATTCCAGGCCATGCTGCCTGTGGCCTAGTTTGCTGTGCCCCCTCCCCATCCCCGCCGGGCTTGCGACCTTACCTTCTTCCTCCCACAGCTGGTGGTAGAAGGGAAGGCAAGTCAGAGCCCATGAGGAACTCTCCTCAGCCCCAGCCATGTGTTTTAATGCAATAGCTTTTCATTCCAAGCAGCCCGAGCTTGAAAACACGTGGCTGGGGCCGAGGAGCGGTTCCTCGTGGGCTCTGAAAGTACCGGCCTTCAACCTGGCTGTTTCTCTGTGCCAGGCTTTCTGGATGGGTCCCCAAAGCACAGTGCTGCAAAAAGCTCTCTCTCTCTCTCTCCCAGCAAGGGAGCAGGGGAGAGAAAACAGCTTGCCAGAGAACACATGAAGGGCTCCATGTGGTCTCCAAGCCAGTGGCTGCCGCTTCTCTCCCCTGCTGCTTCTTGCCTGGGAGAGAAAATATTTCAGAGCATTAAACAAAGGTAAAAGAGAAGTGGAGGAGGGGGGAGAGAAGGAGAGAAAGAGGCTTTAATTTGCTTTGCATCGGAGGCTGGAGGCTTTTTGTTTTCGTTCGCTCCGTGTTCCTCCTTCATGCAAAAAAAAAAGGCTGAATCTGATCTGGAGCCGAATGTCATTAGCAGCAATGCTGTCAGCTTGGAGCATTTCATTTCAGTCTTTAACTGGGCAATGAATGGAACCTCCTCCCCAAAAACAGATGCAATGTGGGTTGTTTGTTTGTTTTAGCAACGTGGATTGTTTTCCTAGGGCAGGGGTCTCCAACCTTGGCAACTTTAAGATTTGTGGACTTCAACTCCCAGAGTTCCTCAGCCAGCTTTGCTTTGCTGTCTGAGGAACTCTGGGAGCTTTGCTGTCTGAGGAACTCTGGGAGTTGAAGTCCACAAGTCTAAAAGTTGCCAAGGTTGGAGACCTCTGCCCTAGATCACTGGGTTTTGCTGGCATTTAAGGAGGAAAGGAAAGGAGGGAGAAAGAGAGAGAGAGAGAGAGAGAAAGAAAGAAATAGAGAAAGAAAAAAGAAACAAAGAAACAAAGAAAAGAAAAAAGAAAGAGAGAGGGAGGGAGGGAGGGAGGGAGGGAGAGAGAGAGAGAAAGAAAGAAAGAAGAGGAAGGAAGGAAGGAAGGAAGGAAGGAAGGAAGGAAGGAAGGAAGGAAGGAAGGAAGGAAGGAAGGACCACAAACCCTGGCACTAGACATGGTTTCAGAAGACACTTTGAAACAGGATAGCAATCTAGGACTGGAAGGGACCTTGGAGGCCATCTACTCCAACCTCCTGCTCCAGCAAGAAACCTTATATAGTCTAGATTGTTTTGGTGCCTCCAACAGAGAGGAAAATTGCCAGAAAGGAAAACGAGTTTACTAGGACAAGGCTGCCATGCAGAGGAAGGCAGACTTATGACCACAATTGAGCCCAACATTTTGGTTTCTAAACAAGAACATTGTTAAGTGAGTTTCACCACATTTTACTCAATCCATGACCTCTCCTGGCTCTAACAGTCATGTGCAAACTATATAGGGAAGAACATCTGAAGGTGTGTGTAATGTTCTAAATGTACAGAAGTTATAGTTAAATGTGTGGCAGAAAGTGGACTCTGGGTGTGTTTTTCCAAATGTAGTAAGTGAGGTTGAATGTGTATAGTTTTAAAAGAGCTCTCTCTCTCTCTCTGTGTTACATACACATACAATATATATAGTAGATAATGTATCTTTTTGTGTGCCTAGATACACTCTATACTATATAATATGTATTTACACATATGGCATATGTACATAGGATTAAATAGTATATTTTGGATATTCACTAGACGTAAATAAATAGACAGGGAAATTGTATCTTGTTGAGACCTTTGAGGTGAGGAGAGGCCAGGCACCCTAACCCTAACCCTTCACGTGAGTGATGTCAAGTTGGCCACGCCCACCCAGTCACATGACCACCAAACCATGCCCACAGTCACATGACCATCAAACTACGCCCACCCAGTCACATGACTACCAAGCCATGCCCACCAAACAAGCCACGCCCACAGAACCAATAGTAAAAAAAATTGGAACCCATCCCTGATACATTCATCAAGAATCATAAGGTATAATACTTAATGATAGTAGGGTACAAACAAGCAATCAGGAAACAATATAAATATAAATTGTAAGGATACATGAAACAAAATTACAGACTTCCGGCGGCTCCGCGAGCTTGGACAGTGCCCGAATGAGAGCGCCCGCTTCGCGGTACCGTAAAAACCCCCGAATTGGCAGTCCAACACCATTGGGAGGTTTGAAAAACCTTTCCCCGGGCAAAGGGGAAAGGCAAGAGCTGGCTGGTGGGGGTAGAACTCACCAAAGCCCCCCAGAAGGATTTTTGTGGAGGTGGAAGGTTTGAGTTCCCCAGAAACCAGCCAATTGCTCCGGACCGGAAACGTCTCTGCCTTTGCAGAGCCACAAGCCGCGACCGCATCTGATTTTTTTTTCTTCTACAATTTAATTTTTATTTTTTTTAACAACAGAATCAGACGGGATTAGCCAGGAGGACTTTAATAGCAAGTATTTGACTTAACTTCTTTTAACTTGTGGATTGCCTCCTTCGGAAGTTACAAATTAACTGCAACTAAAATGGCGATTGAGGCTTGAGTGGCTGGGAAAGTGAAAGTGATTTGAGCTTTGGCACAGCCTCAAGTGATTTTTTTAAATTTTTCCTTGTTAAAGACTTGTTAGAAGGAGGACTTTACCAAGATTTGTTTGTTGTACCTTAAGCAAAGATTTGGACTATTTGGCTGCTTAATAATTAAAAGGAGATTTCAGAATACAGGAAGAAGGAAAGAAAGTAAATAAAAGAAGGAGGAGGGGGAAAAAATAAACTCCCCCCAAGATGGCCACAAAAATTCCCTCAGTTGGAACTTCCGGTGGGACTGCGACATCGCCGGACGCTTCTTTTTGAAGTGCCAACCCAGGGCTCCGTAGAACCGCAAGAACAGCAACTATCAGCTGTCTTGCGGTTTGAAAACTTTCCCCCTGGTAAGAGGGGGGAAAGTGAGTAGACGGGTGGGGTAGAGCTCCCTGAGAGTGCCAGATTTTACCCATAATCTGGCACTCGAAGATGAGAGCTCCCCGTTAAGCCTGTCAGTACTCCGGACCCTGGATGTCTCTGCTTTGCAGAGCTAGATGTCGCTACCATCCCAGCAACTAACTTTAAACAAATATTCTTTGAATCAAGCTGGCGGAGCACAAGCAGCATGAATGAAACAGCAAGTATTTTTTTTTCTTTTAACTCCAAAGATTTACTTTCTTTAAAAGATTTTCCCTAAGCTGAAAGTGAAAGCAAGATGGCGTTTGAGTTTCAACGGGGCATGAAGAAGTGAAAGTTAAAAGTAATTATTGACAAGCCCTTGTTTGAAACATAAAACTCTTTTTTGAAAAGTGGATGAAACAAGAAAGGATGTAATAATAATAATTGAAGCAGCAATATAAATTACAAATTGTAAAGGGTCTTTTTTTTTCTTTTTGATACTCTTTTTTTCCCTTTTTTTTCCTGTCCTTCTGGAAGGGAAGGAAGAAGGGGGTCAAGATGGCTGGTCTTTTTGAAAGCAAAGAAAGCAAAGAAGGGTTAATTAACCCTCAGATATGGTCTGATTTTGAGGAAGCTTGGAATTCAGTTACCTCTGCTTTATTGGAAAGAATTGATACTATATTTCAAGCTTCTCAAGCTGGAAACAATGAAATACATGGAAATACTGAGTTGCAATCTAGCAGTGGGGGATTGAATGAAGAATTGGGAGATGGAAAAGAACAACAACAGACCATAGCAGTTTTTACTGAGGAGAGAAAGATGAATGCTGTGCAGAATAAGGAGCAAGAAATTTTGGAAGCTGATGAGATTTTGGTCACACGAATTTTTTTTTTATAAAACCCAATTTGCATTTAAAGAGCTGTTTCCAGAAGAAGTTACATTTCTGCAAAAATTTTATAATATGCAATCCCAAAAACTGCAAAATTCTACTGGAGTTAAAAAAGGCAGAGGGATCAAAGTTAAGAAGAAAGTTCGTAAAAAGGAAAAGAAGAAAGACTGGAAAAATGGAAAATAACCCTGCTTGAAGAGATGATGGTCCTTAAAAAGTATTGTTTAACTGTTTAAAGATTTTGAACTTTTGGGGGAAAAAAACCAGACAGCAGTCTAATGCCAGTTAACTAAGCGATGAGCGACGATGAGGAGGCAACCTACAGCTGTATTGGAATATTTTGAGAAGAATAAACAGATCACAGCAATGCTGGTGTGTTGGGCTGTGAAATATGCCCTGAATTGAATGATTTGGAATATTTTATTAAGGACTGTAATAAATTTGGACTTAATTGCAATCGCAGAAGTTTTATTGACTATAGTAAATTGGAGTTTCCTGTTTGATGGTAATAAATATAAGGCAAAAGTACTATGGACCTAGGGCAATTGCAGGTGATCTGGTGGTTTCCCTAATACGTCTGATGAATTTATTAATCTAATTTTTGACTGGATTTGATGGATACTATATCAAATATAATTATAAAGTCACTTGGGGTTTTTTTTTTTATATAAAGAAGCAATTTTTATTTAGGTGGGTAGACGCAAATGAAGATATTCTATATGCTGTTGGAAGATGTGAAGACAAGAAGATTAGCAATTGGTTTAATCTAGTATGAAGAATTTAAATGTTTGATATAGTTATTAAATGTTTTTAGTTGATTTGTTAATATGTATTGATAAATTAATAAGAGGTTTGATTGTTATTTTTCTAATTAAAAAATTATTATTATTATTATTATTATTATTATTATTATTATTATTATTAT